>CAJQUW010013571.1:0-16952 GCA_907163375.1 Prostheceraeus crozeri | reverse complement strand
AACACAAAAGGGCGGTTTCCTTTCAGCAATACTTCCAATGATAGCTCCTGCCGTGGGCAACCTATTGGGTAATATCTTTGGCTCTAAGCGTTAATTATGGAAATGTTGAATCTCAAAGTATTAAAATGGATTTCAGACTTCAATGTGATAAAGTTCTGACTGTATCAGGTCCATCTCATGCAGGTAAAACTGTTTTCACGCTGAATTTATTGGATAAAAGAAGGGAGTTGTTTAAGGAACCTATCAATCGAGTGATTTGGTGTTATGGTATTTATCAACCGTCATTGTTTCAGGAATTGCAAAGTCGCAACTTAATTCGTCATGAAGGAATTATTGCAGTGAATAAACTTCAGTCTAATGATGTTGTTGTATTGGATGATTTATTAAAAGAAAGTAAGAATTCAAAAGATGTTACAGATATGTTCGCTCGCGCAGCACACCATAAAAGGTGCTTTATCATCTATATCACACAAAATTTGTTTCCTGATGGAAAAGAAGCTCGTACACGAAACCTGAATACACACTATTATGCTATTTTCAAGAATCCGCGAGATAAAAGTCAATTTGAAATTTTAGCGCGACAAGTTTCACCCAGAGGATCAAAAGCCTTAATTGAAATTTTTCAAGCAGCTACTGAAAAACCACACGGTTACTTATTCATTGACTTTACGCAAGAGTGTCCGGAAGAATTTAGATTTCGAAGTGATATTTTGAAAACTCCCATGATTATCTACAAACTATGAGTTCTTATTCTCGCATGATTGTTATTCCTCAGGATGAATATGTACAATTGACTGCCATGCAGCAAGTAAAGCAACCTCTTGCAAATCAAATGTATAGGAAAGAAATAGATTATCAGCAAAATGTTCACATCAAAGATCCACATCGTGCTGTATTATTACAATCGGAAACTGTTGAGCAATTGAAAAACTTGAAGAATAAGATGCGTGACTCTGTATCGACTGCTACACCTTTAGCATCTCGCGCACATGCCATATCTCTTTTCAATAGTATTGAACCCCATCTCAATGTAAATGATAGAGGAGAAATCATTACAGATGAAAATAAAGTGATTGATGCTTCACGTTATGAAGACTTGATTCAGTATGCGACACGTAGAAAGCGCCGTCAGGGCTATGTTCCACCTGGTTGGACATACTTTCTTAAACTATTGAAAAAACATAATGTACCAAAATTTTCTTTGAATAATGAGACACTGAAAGAACTTGATTCAACAGTGGCTACTGCTCCAATGCTTCAGACGATGAAAATGCCAACAAATTGGTTTAAGTCGTCACCTGCTACATCCCCTCCCACACTCACTAAGCAAACAAGAGGAAGATCTCGACGTAGATCTACATCGCCACTAAAACTAGTAAAAGGAAAACGTAAAACAGCTCCTCCCAGGAAATACATGTTCTCAGACTATTAATATGAAGCAGATGTGTTGCTTGCCATGTAATGAGCCGCCAGAGGTGAATGTCGTTGTCACTTGCACTTGCTGCGCCAGCTCTCATAATGAAACCCCTAAGCAATGTGAACACGATCGCAAAACCGCTAAAGCTAAATGCTGCAGTTGTTGTAAATGTAGAAAGGCAAGAAAACAAAAAGATGAGAAGGAGGAAAAAGAGTCAGTCGTCATCGACTGAGCGTTTGAAGTCAATCTATTATGATGTAAAACATCCGGCAGGATTTGCATCTATCAAGAAATTATCAAAAGCGAGTGGTCTTCCACAATCACAAGTGAAACGATGGTTAAAGGGTCAGGCTACCTATACACTCCACAAACAAGCGAAAAAGAAGTACCGCACCCGCCATTATATTGTTCATGACATCGATGAACAGTGGCAAGCAGATTTGTGCGATGACGCCTCCATTTCAAAACATAACTCGGGCAATAATTTTATTTTAACCGTCATTGATATTTTCTCGCGTTATGCGTGGGCTCAACCTTTAAAAACTAAAGAAGGGAAAGGAGTAGCAAAAGCATTCCAAACAATTTTTCGAGAAGGTCGGATTCCAAAAAGAATTCAGAGTGATCAAGGAAAAGAGTTTGAAAATCAGCATGTGACAAGATTATTTGAGAGGCATGACATTGAGTTGTTTAGTGTAAAGAGTGCTTATAAAGCTGCACTCGTTGAACGTTTTAATCGCACATTAAAAAATCGCTTGTGGCGACATTTTACTGCCAACTTGACACAAGATTGGACAAAGGTTCTACAAGATACACTCCATGCCTACAATCACTCTATCCATCGTTCTATTGGACTCAGACCAGTAGATGTAAATGCTGATAATGTAGATAAAGTGCGCGAATCATTCCAACGTAAACGCACTCATGTGAAAAGTGATGTGAAAATTGGCGATAAAGTTCGTATCTCAAAAGTGAAAAGTGTTTTTGTTAAAGGGTACCTTCCGAATTGGACAGAGGAGGTATTTACAGTATCAAGGATTAATCAAAAAGACTCTCCGACCACCTACAAGTTGAAAGATTACGATAATGAAGAAATTGAGGGTAGCTTTTACCGCGATGAGATTGAGGTAGTCACTGAAAGTGAAACATATTTGGTAGAGAAAATCATTCGATGTAAAAAACGGCAAGGTGAAGAATGGTGTCTTGTTAAATGGACTGGTTATCCTTCAAGTATGAACTCTTGGATGCGTCGTGCCGACATCTTTCATCTAAGTGATCGACAGTGATTCATGCAAAGTTGTAACTAACAATGTTTAGGGTTTGAGCTATGAATCCAACTGCCTCATTTTATTCACGACCCTCCTATGTAAGTGGTGGAGGACAAATTTACATCGGCGCTCGCCGCCAACGTGGAGGTAGCATACTTGGTTCAGTGAAATCTGTTGTAGCACCTCTCATATCCAATGTCGGTAGATCTTTAAAACGAAATGTTTTAAGTAATGCCGTTGGCTTTGCTGGTGATGTTGCTAGTGATCTTTCCAGAGGTAGAAGTTTTAAGAGCAGTTTGTTGAATCGTGGGAAGGAACGCGGTTTAAAAACATTGAAGCAGACCTTTGCTGGTGTTACTCAAGGAAAGAAATCACCTAAACGAATGAATAAAGGAAGGAGGAAACATCTCGGAGCTGGTAAGGTGCGATCTTCAGTCAAAAGGCATTCACGCAAACGTCGTAGAGGCTCTAATCATTCATCAGGCGCTAAACGACGACGCTGCTATAACTTCTAATCATGGAGTGTAAAACTTCCGGTTTTTGTTTGTTCGATCAACAAGCCATACAGACAGATATTCTTAGTTCAAGTATTGTAGATTATCATCCTCGAACAGCTGAGAATGCTGGCCCCATTGAATTTGTTATTCCTGGTGGTAGTGATGACTACATAGATTTGAGTTATGCGATGCTTGATTTGAGGTTTAGAATTCAGCAAGCAGATGGAACTGCTATTGACGATACACATAAAGTTGGACTGAACAATTTACCATTGACTACATTACTTCGCGATGTTTCTCTAACGATTGGAGAGCAGCAGGTGGAAGGCGGCCAAAGCGATTATCCCTATAAATCATATTTCAATCATGTATCACAGTTTCATCCAGCAGCACAAAAAAGTCATATGGAAGCCATGGGATGGTACAGAGATGAAGCAGGAAAATTTGATGTTGAAACAAACAGTGGCTTTGTAAAGCGATCTGCTATGATTAAAGATAGTAAAGTATGTCAGCTATATGGTCCGCTGAATTTAGACTTCTTTAGACAGTCAAAGTTTTTACTCTGTAATACCAGCATGCGACTCAAGCTGACATTGAATAAGCCTGAATTTGCGCTGAATGCATTTGCTAAAGTTGACAATTTTAGAATTCATGTGGAAGATATTGCACTTTACATTCGTCGAGTAGTACCGAATCCAAGTGTCATTAGAGGGCATGCTGAAGGCCTTAACCGCCAAAATGCCCTTTACCCCGTTCAGCATACAAAGCTTCTCACCTTTACAATTCCGAAAGATCAAAAGAGTTTCATGAAAGATGGCCTCTTTCCATCGGAAGCACCGAAGCTCCTCATGGTGGCAATGGTTGAAAATGATGCATTTAATAGTAATATAAAGAAGAATCCTTTCAATTTTAAACACAATCAGTTAAGTGAAATTGCTTTACGTGTAAATGGTGTGAGCCATCCTGGTCCACACTACAAACCAGATTTTGCTTCGGATCAATTTATGCACAGTTATGTTGATTTTATGGATGTCTTTGGCTTTTACAATACGGATGACACCAACGGACTGACTATGAAAGAGTTTAAGAGTGGATATACTATTTATGCATTTGATTTGACTGCTGACAGCGATATTAGTGCACCCTATCGTCAAGCGAACGTGCCTCATAATATTCGTTTGGATTTGACGTTCAAAAGAACACTACCTGAGACGATCAATGTATTAATTTATGCAGTCTTCGATTCAAATATTGAAATTACAAAGTATCGTGACGTGATTCTTCAGTATAATCGTTAATGAGTTGGTTGACTGCTGACGATATTAAGACTAAAGTGCAGCGTAATGCAGACAAAGCGACGTTGAAATCTTTCGATAATGTCTATTCACTCGATACCTTACCACCTGCAGTAAATCACTATCCCATCTTTATTGTGCTAAACACTCATTCGCAGAATTTAGGCGGTGAGCATTGGAAAGCGATCTTTATTGGAGAAGACCGACGTGGTGAACTATTTGACTCTCTTGCTCAACCTCCAAATATACCAACACAGCAGTGGTTGAGAAAACATACGCGTCAATATCAGCGAAATGAACGCATACTAAAACATCCACTTTCATCAACGTGTGGTGCTTTTGTACTGTACTTCATCTTAAAACGTTTACATGTATCTCGATTTGCATCTATTATTCAAAACTTTTCATGTAATCCATCCTCTAATGAAAAAATGATTTGTAAGTTCTATCATGATTTGAAATAAAAACATCATGTTGGAAAAATTGTTTTTTATTTTACAATCCGCTGGGTATGTACATACTCAATGAGATAGTCTAGGATCACATTTGCTTGTACATGAGATTTTAGTCCAGTAATGATCACTTTACTATTATGAAAGATTGTCACATGCACAGGTAACCAACAACTAATGAGAGCTGCAGGAAAAAGTTCGGGTTCATAACACAAATTGTAACTGCTGGTACGAATCTTCAAAAATGATAGACTGTCACTCAATTGAGTAGAGATCACCATATTGTCCACAGTCAGATTCGACATCACACACCTCTCCCTCTTCCATATCCGACGTAGTAGTCTTTGTAGCTCTAAGCGCATTGACTGCGCCGATGAATGAGAAAGGGCGCCGAGAATCTGTACAGTCCCATTTGGGAAGAGTTGAAGATTCCGTGAATTGTTCATCTTCACCACTAACATTTGAGGTCGGCCCGGGTAATACTTGCTGTTTGGAAGCTGTTGGTGTAATGTTGCGAGATCGATTTTGGTGTAGAGTCTGAAGCGACGGAGAATGTTGACGATGGTGTAGCGATGGCGCTTCATGATGAAAGAATGAGTAAATTGAGCGATGTACCTTCCTTTTATACTTTTCCCAACTACCTTGATGAAATGTGAAGTTAGTATGAAGTTGGGAATGATAGAGTTGAATTCGCCGATTGTTGACGCGCAGCCAGATGCGATTTCCAATACGTGAATGTCTTTTCATATAGAAGTATTTCAAATCCTTCATGATATGATGTAGAGATTGAAAATGACGATAAGATAAAGCAAACTCTCTTCTCACATTTCCAGTTGAATCTTTGAAATAGACGTTTCGATCATGATCCGTTTCAATACGTTGTACGGAATCTAATTTCCAACTCATGGTGCGTGGTAGTCATGTCTGATTAAGATTTGCATAGTAGGGCGATGAACTCACGACGAATAAATGTCAAGATGGAGTGATGTATGTACCTTCTATACTTCTCCCAACTGTATTTGCGAAATGAGAAACAGTTTGCGGAATGAGAATGGTAGATTTGAATTTCATTTCTGTAATGTTGAAGCCAAACTTGATCACCCAAGGAGATGAATCTTAATGTTTCAAAATATTCCAAATCCCTCATGATATCATTGAGGTTGACAAATTGTCGCCATGTTAATGTAATACCTCTTGATGTATGACCATGAGAATTTTTGAAATGTACGTTTCCATCACGATCAACTCTGATATATTGTAGAGAGTCCAAAATCCAAGTCTTCATGATGTTATGCAAAGTTGCAGATTAGCAATATAAAAATGTCGTTTTATCATATTTTGCTTAGCAATGCGGCTACAAAGAGATTTACTAGTAATCGAGCTGCACTCTTTTCTACTCCCATTGATCATGCACAACAGCTAAATGGAAATTGGGAAGTGGGTGTCACTCAACTTGTTTATAGCAACTGTGTCTATACTTTTGATCATGAGGTGATGACTATTAATATGAGGCGTACAACTGCTTATCAATGTGAAAAGGGGTGTCGAGTATACATTCCACAGTGGCCAAAGAAAGATCTCTTATCATGTAAAAAGTTTATATATGATTTCTTGAATAAAGCGTGTAAACATATTGTCCAATTTACTCCGCACAATGATGATTATAATTATGTACATCATGTAGTTGAGAAAGATTGGATTGTTGGTTTAAGTCCAAGTTTAAGATGATTTAGGTTACCTCGCTAGCGCCTTAACAAGCTATGATAATTTTAACGTTAATTACCACATAAGTGGTCATAAACAGTTAATATATCGAGAGGAAGCATATTATGTAGATCTTATTCCAAAAAATGAGAAGACGTTGGTGAAGAAGATTGTGATTAAGCCAAGAAAGACAAACATGACTCCTGAAACATTATTGAAGAAATTTAATTATCTCCTTCGAGTTGATGGTAAACAAGTGGCAACATTGACTTATATCAAATCATCTAATCATATTGCAATAAGTAAATTAAATGATGATGATCTAGTATTAGTTTGTTCAAAAGATTTTCATCAGTTCTTACGACATCGTTCTGCAGCTGTTCATGAAAAATCTGATATGCAACATTTACCATGTGAAAGGTCAAATCAATTTGATACAGAATGGACCGTATCTTTATACAGAAAGTGTGTAGAGCCTTTAGGTGGTATCTTACATGAAACAAGAGTGTTGATGCCTCGCATTATTACTTCGGTTAAATTGGTTGTAGATTATTTAAATGAAGTGATTAATGACCAACATATTTCATTTTCTGAAAAAGAAGGTACTTTGTCTCTCACTATAAGTGGAAAAGGTATTGAACTAATTATGGATAAAACTCTAATGGAAATTTTGGGTTTTGATCAAAATATCTTTAAAAGTGGTACTGTAACCAAAGCTAGCGCAGACATGTCGCTATCGCGTCGTATTAACTATTTTCAGATATATTCCAATATTGGTGAAGATGTACGTGTGGGAGATGTTGAAGCTCCATTGCTAGCAATGATACCATACCAGCCAAAAAGCTGCAGTATTTTATCTGAGCATACTTTCAAGAAAGTGCGTTATACAAAGCTGAAATCAAACTACATCCCACAAATTGATATTGCCATTTATGACGATGCTGGTGCGTTGATTCCTTTTCATAAAGATGCTGTGACAAGTATCACACTCCATTTCCGAATGAAGAGTTAATGCAAAAGTATGCTAATATATTTTTCCAATGTGAATAATATGGAAAGTGAAAATAAGGACTCGTTTCTAATCTACTTGCCCAGTAATGCTTCTATGAATAAATTTCCCAAAAATAAACCATCAGACTATCGAGTAGAATTAAATCGCCCACTGCATTTAGAAGGTGAATGGGAGGTTGGCGTTTCTAGTATTTGCTATGATAGCAATATTCAGAATGTGAATGATTTGGAAGAAATGATATTGACTCCTCGCACCCATGATGGAATAACGATGAATAATGCATTTCAGTTCCCATACAATTTAACATCAGATGGAAAGTGGAACTATGAATGGATTCAGATAAAATCAGATTCTTATGAACCATTTGGTAATGAGAAAATTATTAAGGCATTCAACAGTGGTAATACTTCCATCATGAAGAATAAAAATCAGAAAGCTTATGAGTTTACTATCTATCATTGGAGTGGGAGACAGTTCCTCCGCTTTCATTCTTTTACTAAAGGTCTTACGCTGAGGTTGGATAATGAATTCTATCCACATCTTGGTTTTGGACATGGACTACATCTAACGTCAATTGCTACTGCAAATGTTAAAAAAGTTTATTCAAATCGAATCAACAAATTTCATTATAGATAAAAAATATTTGATGAAGATGTTGTAGAATGCGAAGAACGCATCATTTTGAAAAAGCGTGGTGTTCAACCTTTATCACTTATTGAGTTAGTAAAACGATGGAATGAGACTGTGGGTAAGAAGTATGGAGAGAAAATTATGGCGGACAAAAATAAGTTGGTTATTCAGAAATATAATGACAAACTTACAGTTTATTTCTCTCCAACCTTGCGTCATTTTGTAAGACATTATACACCTATTATTGGAAGCGGTGTGGTGTATGCTTCTCATGAATATCACACTAAAGCTGATTCAGTTAATGATGAATGGTGGGTGGACATCTATGGCGATCGCATCAAGAAAATTTACCAGTCTTATGAAGAATCTAAAGTTGCTATCAATATAATGCCGCGTCTATATCATACAGTTGAAAGCTTCATTCATGTAGTAAAATCCTTATATACAGCAGAAGTTGAAGCATGTGATGAAAAGTAAATATGATGTAAAGACACACCACATTTCGTTTTCAATTGAAAATCAACGCGTTGTTCTGAAACTGGGTGATGACATTCAATGTCAATTGAGTAAAAATTTGAAGAAACTTTTTGGTTTTTCAATGCTACAAACAGTGTTTACTGCTGCGCATACGATTGGTATAGAAACACCAATGACACTTGATAAACATGAACAGCACCTTTACATTCAAAGTGATTTGATTCTACCTATTTCTGTTGGTGAGAAAAAAGAATACATTTTACGTGATTTCATTCATGATAAAGACGCTTCATATGGAATAGTCGAGAAGATGTTTGAATCTATTTTCTATCATCCCGTCATCAAACAAATGATACCCTCTATTGCTATCAAAATTACCAATGGTTTACAACAGTGCATCCACGTGAAAGATACTAAATCCCTCATAACGTTAGTGTTTCGGAAAACAAAGTGAAGTCTTTATACAACATTTATTGAAATATGTACATGAATGTGAAGCAATAGACTTTATACAACATCCACTGAAAATATATACATGAGCGCACTTCAATAAACATTGCTATATACAAAAAGTCTTTTTACTTCGTGAAGGGTGGAAATATACAGGGATAGGAAAAATGTCTTTCAGTGGAAAAGTCATCACATGGGGAATGTACAGATGTGGACACATATTCACAAGGAAAAAACAATCTCATGCGATACATAAAACAACAATGTTTATCTACAGAAATCAACATCAAAACCCTAAGTTAAGGATGATTATGCTAAGACGTCTCCTGAATGTGGTAGTGTGGGTTTAATTCTTTTGGGTGGTGGTATGCCTGTATCAGGATGTCCATGTGGAAGAGATATGTTATGTCCTATCCAGCACCTCTTATCCTCCCATGCTGAAAGCGCCCAATTCTTAAAAGTATAAGTTTTGATCTCATGCGACTTAGATTTTAAGATTGTCATATTGACAAACGTTATATTTTTATTTCTATAGGCTCCCTTGAAATTTTTGTGTTTCATGTTAGAGACCAATGCTCTTGATATGCCTTTAGCGCGCTTAATGCTATCATCACTATCCTTTAATTTCATAGAATACATTTTAGGGAGGAGGAGAATCATTTCAGCTATCTCCTTCCCTGCTGTTTCATCCTTAAAGCAGCCAAGTTTTGCCTTATTTTTGATGGAGTAGAGTGGGTGATCAGTAGGATAATTTGATGTATCAAAATATCTTTCTAATGAGTTACCTACTTCATTGAAATTTAAATCTTTTTGAGTGGCAATACCTAAAAAGAAACTATCTGTGTCACCACCCAACAAACGAACCTCTTTTACGAGAGGACACGGTTTTAGTATTTTATAGAAGAGTTGATACATTTCAAGCTTGGAGTAATCTAGAACAGCTTGACCAATATAGATGGGTTTGCACAACTCAACTTCAGATTTTATCATTTTAATACCTACAAGATCCTCATCGATTATGTCTCTATCGATGAATAGAGGTGATGAGGTCAATTTGTGATACTTTTGATCATCATTAACTAGTTTGTAGTTTACGCGCTTTCTAACATCCTCCATCGTCTTACCAAATAGACTGTTGTTCTTATATTTATAAAAATCTTTTTCAAAATTATTTTGGGCTAGTGCACGTTTCTGGCTGTTACTATCTATGTAGGGTTTGAGGAAGGCTTTCTGTCTAAATTTAATAATGCGGTGAACTCTTTTTAAAATCATGCCCATTTCTAAATAAAATTTTAAGATGCTAAAGTGGACTAGATAGTTTTCTTTATCATATTGAGTGAACAAAAGTTTGCGGCAAGGCTTATACTTGGGTTGTCCACATGATTCTAAATCTTTATGAAATTGTTTCATAAAGTCGGAAAACATATCTTTACTCACTTCACCTGATTCGGGTGCGAGTGGAAAATCTACGGTTTTATGTTTAATATTATTTGGATAGATTAGATCTATCTCAAAATAATATCCCCAATCACCTTCATCTGGAATTGCTAGTATGTTAGAAGGGTTGGAGAAATGTTGAATTTCACTATCATCTAACCAGCTAAACTCAGAGTGAGTAGCGGTTTGGATAATGAACTACCATACAAATTATTTTGGTCATAATACTTAAGATGGGTATGATCATTACCTACTGTTTCAGATTTTAACCTATGTTTATTTACAAATGTGAGACCACCGCGAATTCCTCGCTCAAATAAATTATACATCTCTGGATCTTGTAAGAGATGAATGGTCTCACCAGTCATTTTAAAAGCAGACTTAAATGACATGGCTGGTAGACTGACAAAGTGGACGGGATCTAACTTATCTTCTTCTAATGCCACTCGTCGAAACTCTTGGAAAACGTCAGCCAGCAAAAACACATCTAACTTAAGATAGGCAATCATATATTCACCAAATGTATGGCAGTCAAATTTTATCCATGCCTCTTGAGCATGTTCATAGTCCTCTACTGGACAATCTTGATCCGTCAAATCATTTTTAAATTTATCTATGGGCGGAAGAGAAGTCTCACCGAGTTTACTAATCGCATCAAGATATGCATATGGAAAGACTCCTTTCCGTGTGATGACTTCATCGGTTAGATTTGGATATTGTTTCTTAAGATTTTGTGTTAGTGGAAGAGACTTTAGATTTTGTACGAGAGAGGCCAGTGATGCAGCCATAAATTGGTAGGAATCTAAAAATTTTATATTAAAATAGACCGTCTTATTTTCTTTGGTTTTATCGACGGGTACTTTTGCTGTCATGGCCATAAACTTTTCTCTCGTTTGTGCTATTACATCAAGCTTCCACTCTTTCATTTGACCTAAACCTCCTTTTATTATCATATGGCTGTCGTAGCCCTTGAAATTATGGAAAATGACGGGTAATGTACGCCGTTTCATCCTAAGTGAAAAATTGCATTTTGAACAGAGTGCGTTTCTAAATTTACCAGTGATGTGATCATGGTCGCGCACTTTCTTAATCTTATCATCATCAAATGTTTTCCTACATTTGGGGCAAACGTTGCAACTATCAAATTTTGCTTGATCATCTGCTGTCATATGCAATGATCTGCGATAGAGTTCACCATCATACTTTTGTTGAAATTTTACAGCCTGTTCGAGGAATTGTAGGAATTGGTAAATACAATCCTCACCTTGCCAGACGTGCATTTTATTTTGCCTACTCCTAAAGTGATCATGCCATACTTCATAGCAGGAAATGGCTGCTGGCTTGTGGATGATATCATCGATATAGCATTCGATGTCAGCATAGATGACACGAAGAGGACTTAGCTCATCGCCATTCTCTCTATATGAAAACTCCTTATCTTTGGGCATGCGCTCCATTTGTAGTTTACCTCGCTTACACCATTCGTAATGAGTTTCAAATTTAGTTTTCCTCCTAAAGTGGCGAATACATCTGTCGCAGTAATATAACTCTCTACTAGAGTTTTCTAAGTGGTGTTATAAGCGAGAGATTTTGGGAATACCGCAGTAGTGCCATTCCTCACTATCATCCTGTTTTACTAATATCAGGTTTACTGTACGTTCATAACAACTCGAACGCGAGTTGTAGCGCACACCCTTCAATCCTTTTTCCCAAACATGGAGAACTATTTTAATGTTGTTCAATTTTTCAAATTTTTCTATATCTTTAATTTTCATATCGTCACTATTACAGTCATCGAAGTTTAATTCATTCTCCCACTGCCTATAGCTATATGTGCGATTTCGATTCGCATTGATGTCATTATAGTGGAGAATGGAGAGGACAGCATATTTAAAACATTGCGATTCGCAATCGACATTGATGACTGCTGTTTTGTTTTTTAAATTTTTTGGAAGTTTAAAGGAGCCTCGACCACTATGATTTCCTAATAAACTGATTTTAAATAAGGCGGACTCAATGCCGTCAAAAATGAGACCGCTACCGCGCTCTTTAAATTTATCAATATTTAATTTTAATCCTTGGATGTGAAAATTTATCCAAGACTCATAGTCTACAACCTCGGTTGCAGGAGAGGAGGGTATGTGAAACTCCAACCTCTCTATTATTTGTCCAGTATGGTGGTCGATTTTACATATTTTATTTTAAGATAGATGAGCGCCTTCATCCTAAAATTGTCTAAATTGTTGAAGAGCGCTTCTATCAATGATGAATTTTGATGAAACCATTCCTCAAAGTTAGCAATGGTTTCTGAGGAGTCCATCTGGTAGTTCCTCACTAAATTATTTATGGACACTTCAGTGAGTCGCATAGAGGAGGTACCGTTGGTGTAGGTATCGTTCGTGTGTGTATGTTGAAGTCTGTGCGAAGATAGTTCAAAACGTGTCTCGAAAGACTGAGCGCACAAGTCGCAAGAAAAGGAGACGACGTTAACAGAATCATCCCCACCTTCGGAGATTGATGCCGGCTTAGGTCGACAAACACCTCGCTTGATGTGTCGGATGAGATCCCATTTCCTCGTGAAGATGTGCCCACAGTCAGCACATTCCCACTCGTTGCCATGTCTCGACAGTTCTGAGGTGGAACTCACATCACCTGAAAGAGAAATCATTCTATCATCTCTGTTATTAAGCCTCAGTGTATTGTTACAACCTACCTTGACTCAATAACTCTAAACTTTCCTCGAGAAGGGAGGGCGTTGGTGATGAAGTTGATGCCTGAAATTGAGGAAGATGCTATTAGCCACACGTTTGAGGGAGATGAGAGAGGAAATCTTCAACTTACCATTTCAACGAAATCATGTTTAAGGTTGATACTTCAACAAGATAGAGACTTCACTCAAATTTGGAATTCACGAGATAGCAGTTCACTTGTACACCTCAAATAATGACAGAATTCGCTAGAGAACACTTCACTTATACGTCTCAAAGACAGAGCGAAATGATACGGATGTCACTTTACATATATATATTCATATTCATCATTCATTGGCTGTTCATTCTGATTGGTTGCTTGTTGATAGTTAAGAATTAGAAAACATTTCAAAGTCATTATTCACAGTCAACATGACAAGCCCTCCGACAACACCAAACACAAAATTCTCTTCTCCATGCTCAACACCAAAGGCGCTCGTTGCACCAAACGCTCCAACGAAGGGGAAGGTAGAGAAGGTGTACCGACTGGACAATATCAGAAAGTTATCATTACCAGCGGATGAGGAAGAGGAGAGTGTATGTGAGAAGGAGTGTCCCGACTTAACAGGCGTGAGGTGGAAGTATCTCCAGTACGATACTGACGATGTGATGGAGATCACCAGCACGAAATTCCTCCACCAATTATGGGAGTGGTACACCCCTAACTCCCAGCCACGAACTATGGCGGAGTGGGAGTATATTGACAAAGTGAGGCTCGCAGTGGAAGAACGATTAAAGCAATGAAACTGTTTTTGTTATCTATGTGAAGCCAGACTCTGGGACGATATTGACGATGAAGACCTTTTGAAATACATGCCATAATAAATTTTTATTTCGTATTATCTTTGCTTTCATACTGACTTACTTGAATGGGTTTTCAGTGGATGATTTAACCATGTATACTTTTTCATTTGGAAATAGTAGCACGCTTAGTCTAACTTGTAAATCTTATAACATTTCATATGGGCGATGATGGTAGGTGAAATAGTGTTAAATAAAATTAAGATAGCTTACACTTCTGATACAGGGATAGCAATCGACTGCGATCCATGTGTAAAGAGCTTGTTAGACTGCGGAAGAGAGAAGTGTGTTATGTTGCGTGTGGCGCGTGAGTGTCCTCCCATTTCATTCCATTCATCAATTCGTCTCATTGATAGAGACAGGTAGAACTCATGGTTCTCATAACGTATGCAATGGAAAGTTTATAAGGCAACCTTCGACTGCTGGCTAAATGTCGCCCTGGCGCGAATGCATACTACGTTGAGACAGAGGCAATCACTTGCAAACATGACGCAGAGAGGTTTATCAAGATTGACCATTGCCGAATGTCCCTTGCGGTATACATAGCTACGGGTTTCACCGCCGCCCTTTACAGGAACGCCCGTCGAAAGGAAGTATTACACCGAACTTCATTTGCAACGTTCAAGTTGACTGATAGCAGATTCAACTTAATGATAGTATTCGCCAGACATGAAAACCTGTAGAGTTGATAAGAGGTTGACAGACTTTGAGCAGCTTGATAGCAAGCCGTAGAGAGCTTGATTCACCAGCGTTTTGCAATGGAGATGTTTAGAGGCCACCCATGACAAGATAGCTGAGACTCAACCGATTGGCGTTCAAAGTGCTACGTTGGGAACTGTGTCAAATGCCCAACATGAGACATGAGTTGTCCCAGCGGTTACGGTCTAAACTATGACACACTCCCTTGCCACACTTATCACTACGGCATCGTCCGCCGTCCCGAAGGAACACCCTGTCAGTGGAATATTACAGCAAAACTCTCCGTGTCTTGCTCGCTTTCAGTGAAAAGCCGCTTATACCATGAGAAGACTGGCTCAGACATGAAAACCTGTAGAGTTGGTAAGAGAGGTTGACAGACTCTTGAGCAGTCTTGAGTAGCAAGCCGTAGAGAGCTTGATTCACCACGCGTTTCGCGATGGAGTATGTTTAGAGGCCACCATGACAAGATAGCCTAAAGACTCAACGATTGGCGTTGAAAAAGTGAATACGTTGAGAACTGAGTCAAATGCCCAACATGAGACAATGAGGTTGTCCCAGCGGTTACGGTCTAAACTATGACACACTCCCATTTGACCTCATCCCTTTGCCACACTTTTCACTACCGGCATCGTCCGCCGTCCCGAAAGGGAACCAACAGAAACCCTGTCGAGTGGAATATTACAAGCAAAACCTCTCCGTGTCTTGCCCGCCTTTTCAGTGAAAAAGGACCGCTTATTACCAATGAGAAGACTGGCTCAGCACATCATTTACAAAATGCTTTCATTGACTTCCAGCAAGGTCGAAAAACCCCAGAAAAAACACCTCACAAAACTAGTGAATTTTAAAAAATAAAATGCTTCTAACTTTTTAAGCACTAACTTACGACCATTTTATAAGTAGTTTATCCACATCTATGGGCAGTGTCAATAAGGCGGAGGGCGAACCTTATTTTGAATCAAATCAATAAACGGACTCTGTAGAAGCCAAAGTTAACAAGCCTTTTAAAAGTTTAGGAAAGTTTTTTATGGCCTGGAGACGAAGGCCATTACTCCTGGCGAACCTCTTACAGTCTGACGTGCTTAGGGCCTTGATATAAGCAATGCAATATTTCTAAGTCGGTTTCTTACAGAAACTCGGAATTTGGAATGATCCGAAGCTATCATCGGAGCTCAGAAGAAACGACCTACCTTTGGACAAATCGTTCTCCCTCTAATATGAAAAAGTCTACTGTACTAGTCGGAATCCCAGCCTTATATAGTGTGTGGAGAGTAGTGGCGATCTAGCTGATAGACGTAATACCCATACATACCAAAAAAACTAAAAAACGCCGACTATCTCCTCCGGTTCGTAAGTGCTCCGATTGAGCTGGAAAAATGACTCCATTCCTCATGTAGAATTATTTGACCGCTGAATCCCGAATCTGAGCCTCCGTTTTACCCTTTTTCCCGATCGAGCTTCTGTTCTTTGAGAGAGGATTTCGTACAGTAAAGGCAAGCCATTCGCGAGCAAAAAATTCTAATCTGTATGTCTTTTTCCGAAAAATGTTGAAAATTTTTCTCGTCCGATTGACATGAAACTTCACCATAATACAGTTAGAGGAATTCACGCTGATTTAATTTCCAAATCTGAAATGCCGTTTTTCCAGATCCGATGCTTATTCGTCTTTGGCGCTTACAGATGCCCAAAAAAGTCCCAAAGTATCTAAACCCTGATCGTTTTTCGGTCAATGTCACCCCATAAATCTTAAAAATAGGGACGTTCTCACACCCGTCTCACATTCTAAACGAAGATATGATAGGAACAACAAAAGAGCCTGTTTGTTTACAGTGAAGTTTTTCCCTCACTCTTAGCTTTCATATACGATGCTATGGCCACGTAACTTAAATAACTCCCGTCCAACTGGAAAAGCCAAAATCGAAAGCGAGCTATGTCCAGAGGGGGGGTGGGGGGGGACGGTGTCAGCTAAAAATTTTTTCTCATCCGATTGCGTCAAAATTCCAACCATACCGATGCAGAATTAATTTCCCACGCTGAATATCCGTCCTTGGCCTCCGTTTTCTCATCCG
>CAJQUW010013570.1:0-200992 GCA_907163375.1 Prostheceraeus crozeri | reverse complement strand
AGAAAGAAAGAAGACACGGTGCTCCGTAAAAGTTTAACTGAGATAACGAAGGATATATTCTTGAGGTTCCTTCCACTTTTGTTTCTTCCATTTCTGAAGTTCCTTCCATTTTTGTTCCTTCCATTTCTGAAGTTCCTTCCACTTTTGTTTCTTCCATTTTTAAAGAAATATTTTTAGTCACATGATATATTTTAAAAACCTGAAAGATGGATAAAATTCATGAATTTGAAATTCTCAAATTTGAGATTCTTAACTTTTATGATTTTTCGGTGTCCTGGAACGGTCATGATTTAAGCGAGGGTGAAAATTGTAATTCTCAAATTTTGAAATTCTCAACTTTTATAATTTTTTAGTGTCCTAGAACGGTCATGATTTTCAAGGTAAAAATTGTAATTCTCAAATTTGAGATTTTGAAAAATTTGAAAATTGGGTATTTTTAAAAACGCCCAAATTTGTGAATTTAGGTCTTCATAACCTGAAAAAGGGTTCAAATTCATGAATTTATGTCGTTTTTAAAAAGTACCATTTTTTCAAAAATGGTACTTTTTGAATGGACTAAATTCATGTATTTAGGTCTTAAAAACCTGAAAAAGGGTTCAAATTCATGAATTTATGTCGTTTTTAAAGATACTATTTTTTTGAATTTATGGTGGCCTGGAACGGTCTTTTGCCCATTACTGAGTTGCATCAATATCATCCAAAATGTCTTGAATGGACTGTTTTAAATTTTGCTCAGTTTCATTTTGCTGCTCAAAAATCCCACTTATCACGAAGTTACAAGCTAGTTGTCGTCTTGTCTCGATCAACTTTTCTTGTTCTTTTTCAAATAAATACTTTTTTAAACGTTCCACTTCCGAGCTTTGTATTTCCACTGCACTATTCAGAGCTCTAACCTCATTGGAAATCAAAGACTTAACTTCTGCTCTCATATCACTTTTGAATGTAGCAAGCTCATTCTGAAGCAAAACTCTTATTTCAGTTATTTCTTTGTTAATTCCTTCGAAGACTTCTTTCATTTCTTCTTGGAATACTAGCTTCATTTCTTCTCTTACGATGTCACGAAGACGGGATTCCTCCATGCTGTTCTTACGTGTTTCTGGCATACCTAATCAGTGTACTGGAAAATCGTCACAAGTACAGATGATTATCACGTTTGACACGCGAATGCTTGCTACGTCACGAGCACGCACATAAAATCGATAATTAATGAAAATTTGGCGAGAGTCTCGTCCCGATCAAGAGAAAATAACAGCTGATTGGCAATGACAACCGACAATACCGGCCGCTACAAGCAGACAACATGCGCCCTAAGATCGATGACGAAATCACACGTGCAGATTCTACACAGATATCGACTTGGACAATAGATAGCGAGGAAATCCAATTATGCAGCGGACACCAACTGATAGAAATGACAAATTATGAGTGAATCTCAATCGAAGCTCATTGGGGCAAAAATATGGAAAAAACTGAAATATCACGAAAACACAGGGGAAACGCAGAACCACGATATCATAAAACGATCCAAAACTTCAAGACAATGGCAATGATATCAAATTCCTAGTAAATCGGATCACTAATGGGCGATACAACCATCAAAACACAAAACTAACGGAGACAGACAGAAATACGACCGCACACAACAGTGACAAGTGTGTGGTTTAATGTAATAATGTAAACTTTAATTTAATACCAGTATGTAATCACACCCAGATGTTATAAAGAAAAACTAAGCAAATAAATAAGACAGCCCGACCGGTTTCTGCCTGTTGCAGGCTTCTCAAGGGCATAGAATGATTTATTATACAATTCGTATATCATCAAACTAAATTGAAATCATAGCATTCAAAATCTATCTATGTAAGTATGATATCGAAATACCAAAGAAAGATAATGATATCTCTATCACCTTTAAGCTGAAAAAGGAAAAATTATAACAAATTAAATATCCCTATTTAAGGAGGCATCAATCCTTCTGATAAATAACTTTTCTTTCTCTTCCCTGTACAATTTTGTGCAGGAAGGTGGTAATTTTAAAATCGGCATGACATAGAACAGTGGGTTGGAGTTGCGTGCACAGTTGAATATATGATTACTCGCATAGAGGGAGCAATAGTTCTCATCCCTTATTTGTTGACGGTGCACTCGAACTCTTGCGCGCAAAGAATCTCCTGTTTGGCCGATGTAAGTGGCTCTACATCCTGCACATTGCAGGGCATAAATTATGTTTCTAGAATTACAGTTCATATTGGATTTGCTTTGAAATTGTCTTTGTTCTCCATTTTTCTCATAATTGAATATTTTTCCGATTAACAGAGATTTACAGCACTCACATCGTTTATCATGACATTTCTGCACGCCATTTATCACCATTCGATTACGTCTTGCTATTAAATTCAATAAAGATCTCGGTTGTTGATGGCAAGGTCTTAATCTGCACTTTTTGAATTTTGAGGTTAATTTCAAGCTTGAGAAGTATGGAGTAATGATTTCTTTAAATACGTCAGGATTATTAGGATTGAAAGTTTTCACATACGAAATCACGTTATCATCAATAGTTCGGTGCTCGTTAAGACGTGTTATCCTAGATTTTGGAGATAGCATCACTTAATAACTTATTCGGATAACCTAGATTTTTGAGTCTGCTGCGCATTTCTTCAAGTCTTTTTTGTTTAACATTTTCGTTTGATACTATTCTAATTATCCGATTCGCCAGCACATACGGGATGTTCCGCAAAACATGTCTTGGATGACCAGAATTGAACGGCACGTAGTTATGACTGTCAGTCGGCTTTGAGTATATATCTTTCTCGATCTTATTTCCATCCTTATAAACTAATACATCTAAAAAATTCAGTCTTTCTGAATTGATCTCTGAAGTGAATTTAATTTTTGAATCTAAAGTGTTCAGGAAAGAAAGCAACTCATTGACATCACCAAACGATTCGTACCAAATGATAAAGCAATCGTCTAAGTACCGCAGCCAAGAAGAAAGAAACAGTTCGTAACATTGTGAAGGTAAAAGTTCTTGAATGAAAGTATACATCCATCCTTCTCAAGCTTGAAATTAACCTCAAAATTCAAAAAGTGCAGATTAAGACCTTGCCATCAACAACCGAGATCTTTATTGAATTTAATAGCAAGACGTAATCGAATGGTGATAAATGGCGTGCAGAAATGTCATGATAAACGATGTGAGTGCTGTAAATCTCTGTTAATCGGAAAAATATTCAATTATGAGAAAAATGGAGAACAAAGACAATTTCAAAGCAAATCCAATATGAACTGTAATTCTAGAAACATAATTTATGCCCTGCAATGTGCAGGATGTAGAGCCACTTACATCGGCCAAACAGGAGATTCTTTGCGCGCAAGAGTTCGAGTGCACCGTCAACAAATAAGGGATGAGAACTATTGCTCCCTCTATGCGAGTAATCATATATTCAACTGTGCACGCAACTCCAACCCACTGTTCTATGTCATGCCGATTTTAAAATTACCACCTTCCTGCACAAAATTGTACAGGGAAGAGAAAGAAAAGTTATTTATCAGAAGGATTGATGCCTCCTTAAATAGGGATATTTAATTTGTTATAAAAGATGATAATTAGGTTTTTAGATGTCTTTCCAGGTTTATATTTTTTTAGATAAAATAATATTTCTTAGATATTTGAGCTGTATTAACATTACAAGAAATATCTATTCTACAATAGATATCGTGAACAACGAACTGTCAATGGCACCACTTAATTTGAGGGTCCTTTGTTGATGATTGTAACATGCAAATTTTCATGGAAATGAAATGAAAATGTATTGTTCTTTTCACTCGCTTGCATGTTACTGATCGATTGATTGTCAATCACGACACTGGTGTTGTAGTTGTGAATTTCTGAAATTCGTTTGTAGTTTCTCACGCCGGTGGTGGTGCGATGACCAGTGCGACTCATAATGAGCTGCTCATCAATACCTTGGTCGAAAAGACGTGTAGCGCAGGTCGCTCGAAGACTGTGATTTGTCTTGTGTCCCTGAATCCCAGCTTTCATACATAGTCGACCGACTGTTTTCCCCAGAACATTATGTCCGATAGGTAAATTCTTGTACCATTCAGATTTGGGATTAGAGATTGGGGTCAAGTAGAAAACGTCAGATTAAATGTCATTTCTCTTCTGGAGATATTACATTAGCAGAAAGGCATGGGATCGTGACGGATTAGTAACAGAATATTGATCTACATGATTAACAACTTTAGGATCCACTTTACGATATTTGAGTCCACCGTTATTGGTCTTCGAAACATTTTCGGAGTATCTTAAAGTATAATATGGCCATGTCTCACTCGGGTTAATAATTGAAATTTGGGATAATGTCAACGTTCTGTGCTCCTTTCCACTTCTTAAGGCGAAGTGTAGTCCATTAAGGTACAGCAAGGTGTCAATTAGTGTCTGAGGACTACTGTCCCCTAAAAGACCTCTGGACCACAGAATTTCTTCTTCGTCATTGGAAATCACTTCCGCTTGTCTTCTGTGGCATCCAATTCCCGCAGAAGCCGATTCTTTGCAAGTCATGTCTAAGACATTTTGAAAATGTCGAAATTCTGTGTCTTTGAATAAGTTCATTTCATTTTTGTTTTCATAAAAGGAGGCATTGATTGCGGCAGTCATGGATACTAACGTGTTCCGGGGGTACCGATCGCCATTTTTCTTTCGTATTTCGTAGATGAACTTAGAAAGCCTATAGTCAATCGAATTTCTTCGGCAGTGTAGCAAATCATGAAATTCACGTGGGAAGGGATGGAAATTAGATTCGTCAATTAGCAGATGCCTATCATAAGCCCAGGTATTATATAAGTTTACTGCCCACTCTTCGTTCCTTCGGGTACTTGTTCTAAAGCTCTCTTTTCTAATTGTTGATCGCTTACTGGTTCTGCAAATCGTTTTCTTTTTCTATCTGACCCTAATGTTGGTGCAAGCTCTTCATTCGCTGTAGTGGATGTGGTTGGGTTCAATTGAATGTCTTCATTTTCATCAATTTTTAGAATCTGATTGATTTCTTCTATAGTTAGTCCAGAAATCATGTTGTCTGGAAATCTCGAGAAGTCGATTACTGACCACTGATCCATATCAAGCTCCAGATACAAATGTCAAATTGCTGCTATGGCATTATTTCATATTTGAGATAATGTTTATAACTACCATGATGGCTACCATGATACATTGATATCATCATTCTGAATGATGAAAATTCTATGCATTGACTCAAACTCTACAGATATCATTTCCAGATTTTTTATGTCAAAATAAAAACCTGGTTTTTATGGCATAGCAATTTCATATTTTATAATAGTTAAAATGTGTTTTCTAGGTCATTAAAAGACATAAAAATTTCAGGCCTGCGGCCTTCGGTTTTTATAGCTTTAATGACCAAGAAATTTTGGATGCTATGATTTCAATTTAGTTTGATATTATACGAATTGTATAATAAATCATTCTATGCCCTTGAGAAGCCTGCAGCAGGCAGAAACCGGTCGGGCTGTCTTATTTATTTGCTTAGTTTTTCTTTATAACATCTGGGTGTGATTACATACTGGTATATATATATATATATATATATATATATATATATATATATATGAAAGGAAAAATAAAAAAGCAAAAATGGCAAGTAATATAAATGAAATCAGACACGCGAATATCAGAAAAAACTTGCAAATTTATCGCCCGACTGGTTTCACTTGGTCACCCAAGCTTTTCAAGGGCATTCATTTAATGAAGAAATATCATATTTGCATGCATTTCACAAAATTAAATCAAAGAAATCATGCACTGAAATGAAATATCAATAATTATGAAAGAATGCAATGAAAGAAGCAGAGAATTAACATGTCTATGTACATATCAAACACGATTTAGTGATGGTCTAATTATATTGATGCATAGCTTTTCTTTGCCTTCCCTATATGAACGATCACAATTGGTGGGGAGTTTCAATATCGGAATGATGTTAAATGGAGGATCCATGTCTTTAGCACATGAATGAATATGATGACTGACATTAAGAACTCGATATTTGTCATCTTTCACTTGCTGTCGGTGGACTCGAGTTCTTACTCTCAGGGAAGTCCCTGTCTGTCCCACGTATAAATCCTGACAGCCCCTGCATTGCAAAACGTAAATAAGATCACTTGAATTGCCGTTCATATTATGTTTAATGTTGAATGTTCTTTGTTCATTGTTGATTTTGTAATTGAACGACTTGCCGGTAAGTAATGAGTTACCACTTCAACATCTGGTCTCCCCACACTTAGTAGCGCCTGAAATGATAGTGCGTTTATTTTTTGATAATATATTCAGAAGTGATGGGGGTTGTCGATAAGATGGAATGAGTTTATACTGTGCAAAAGGCTAAGTAAGTTTTAAATTCGAATATACCGGAACAATCACAACTTTGAAGAAATTGGGGTTATTTGGGTTGTACGTTTGGATGTATGGAATAACTTTTGACTCGTTATCATTAGCTGATTGACTTTGGAGCTGATTGTTGGCCGATTTTGCTCTTAGTATAGCATTTGTAATTAAAGTCTTAGGATAACCCAGCATGATAAGACGATTAGTCATTTCATTGAATCTCATATCTTTTAGAGCTTTATCCGTAACAATTCTATTGATCCTATTTGCCAATGGTACATTGCGCATGATATGTCGCGGATGACACGAGTCGAAAGGAACATGGGCATGGCTGTCAGTAGTTTTGAAGACATCAGTCTCAAGTTTGGAGCCAACTTTGTATACCAAAACATCGAGGAAATTAAGTCTATGACTGTTCATTTCGATGGTAAATTTAATGTCATTACTTAATGTGTTTAGAAATGAATGAAAATGGTCGATATTTCCGAAGTTCCTACTCCAAATGATGAAACAATCATCTAAATATCTTAACCAGGATTGACGGAAGGATTGAGCATTGGCGGGAGAAAGAATTTGATTAGTAAAAGAATATACACACAGAATAGGGCACATTTGTGATACTGAATTATTCCAACTATAAAGAAAATATGCTAAAGGAACATCTTAATGATCTTAATACATATAAATCGATAGATAAGTATGACCCATCAACTACTATGAATAAGTTAAAGGCATATTGTCATAAATTTAAAGGTTCTTTGACAACGAAAGAAAATAAATTCTTGTGCAAATTTAATCCAACACTGCCGTTTATGTATGGGTTACCAAAAATCCATAAACAATTACATCTTTTATCAAACAAACCTATTGATGAATATGGATATTTGAAAACCGATATACCAATTGATTTAAAGTTTCGACCTATTGTTGCCAGTCGTAATTCGCCTACTAGTCGTCTTAGTTTTTTTCTGGACGAGATATTGAAACCTATGGTTCCATCCCTACCAAGCTACTGCAAAGATACATTTTATTTTCTGTCCAAGCTACCTCAAGAAATATCTGAGGATGATGTCTTTGTGTCTTTGGACGTAGTATCTCTGTATACGAATATCTCTCGTATTGCATAACAACTACTTCAGTTTTGAAATGACTATTTATCTGCAAATATCTGGGACGGCGATGGGGACAAAGGTTGCCCCAACCTACGCGAATCTCGTCATGGGTTTTCTCGAAGAAAAAGTATATTCTTTTACTAATCAAATTCTTTCTCCCGCCAATGCTCAATCCTTCCGTCAATCCTGGTTAAGATATTTAGATGATTGTTTCATCATTTGGAGTAGGAACTTCGGAAATATCGACCATTTTCATTCATTTCTAAAATGCATGCAAATATGATATTTCTTCATTAAATGAATGCCCTTGAAAAGCTTGGGTGACCAAGTGAAACCGGTCGGGCGATAAATTTGCAAGTTTATTCTGATATTCGCGTGTCTGATTTCATTTATATATATATATATATATGTTTAGCCCTTGAGAAGTCTACAAGATAGATAGGTAGAAACCGGTCGGGCAGAATTCTTTGGTTTTTCCTTTTACGTCGTACCTCGCTTTTTAGTGCGGATATATATATATATATATATATATATATATATATATATATATATATATATATACCCAAAATTGCGAACTCAAGGAAAAGTCAATTAAATCCCGATCGGTTTCACCTGCTATGACAGGCTCCCATGAGTAGCCTGTCATAGTAGGTAAATCCGATCGGGATTTAATTGACTTTTCCTTGAGTTCGCAATTTTGGATATTCATTTACATTTTGATTATTAACCTTATTTTGTATATATATATATATATATAATGTTCGGATCCTACTTACTCCTGCATGTTTGCTGAAATGCAAGATTTTCATTCATATCGAATAAAACACTTATCATCATCTCCATGCCTATGGTCGTTGATGCTACGAGTGCAGTTTTAATGACATACAGTTACTATTGCAGTTGTTATTGGCAGTTGCTCATTCTAGTAAGAGTCTTGTAATTCTTTAGTCTATTCTTGATTGGGTTCAGAATCTTCCCTCAAAAGATTCTCTGTTTGAATAATATGCGTATTAGGATATTACTGCATTATGAAATAATATAGTGAATTGTTTACAACTTGTTCCGCAGCTTTATCCAGATGCGCACAAACCATCGTCAACCAGCAAGACTGCCAAAGTCACCGGCTTCCTGTCTAGTACATGCTATGAGAGTTAAGCTTAGATATATCATCAATCATAAATGTCACTACAGATATCTGCAATGTGAGCAACGGCAGTGCTTAGCACTTTATTTATAATATGGTCAGATTCTCGTCCAAAATCTGTGCTGATTCTCCCCAACTGTCCTACTGATTTTCCAAAGCCTTACACATGTCCACTCATGTGCCGTTTGTCCTGCTCAGAATGAAGAACCTATTGTCATTTGATGTTTTAGTGCAGTATTAAAATATGGAGGCATCAGTTTAACTCTTTGACTGCGGCAGGGAAATTCAGCGATGTTCTTTTATGTGCGGCATGAACAGTGGACCTGTGCATAGGAAGACAAGCTGATGAAGCCATTATTATGATGACTGAAGTATCCACTTGAACAGTTAATAAGATCTCATCTAGATATGAATGGGAAATTGAATTGCGTAATAAAGCGTCAACGCATGGAGTTGTACGCATTACAAATAAGACTCTTTTCAACAGATAATCAAAGTGGAAAAGTGTCATCACGCTATTCAGTACCCACATTGACTTGAACTTTAATCTATTTTATATTATAATATTTATCTTCCTGGAATATATCGGGTAATGAATGCTATGTCGGTTTTTTTTTACAAATTTAACAGTTTTTACCAAAAAAGTTTCAGCCAAATCGTTCTTCCTATTGCTCTAAACTATCATAATACATCACTATTTCACCAAGACTTCGAAAAAGACTAAGAGTAGGCCTACATGAATGATTACGATTGGCAACTAAAAATGAATGGAATTACAGCATATGTCCACTACTTTTCGAGACATCGTTCATATAATAATAAGAACAACCGACATTTTCTACTGTCTCTCCGCTTCAGGCATTAGGTCCCCTAAAAAGGATAAATAAATATGCAAAGACCCATAGCGAAATGCGATTGAAATTCAAGTATATATAAGCTCACATGTGCATATAAGAAACTGACATGTAGTTAAAACTAATTTTGAAGCATTTTGATGAAGCATCCAGGAAGAAAATATGAAAATGATAGTCAGGAGTTTTGACATAATTCATGCTCAGATTCAATGACAGCTTGTCCTTTTGATATTTTCAATGGAATAAGCTTTACTTATATTACTTTAAACTTTACTTATAAAGTTAGTGACGCATGTTTTCATATGAGTTCACACAGTCTGACTTTCATTTACATGTAGGAAAGTGCACATTTATTTTAATTTTGATCATTACAAGACAAAGCAGGACAAGACAATAAAGTGTATGTTTCATGTAAATTAAAATCAATGCAATTGCCTTGTGTTCTCTACCTAACACCAAGGACCTATTCGACATAGTGAAACATTTCATGCGAGAACTACTCATGCCGAAAAAGAAAATGAAGAATTCAATGCAGATGAAGTTAGAAAATTCTAGGAAGCCCTGAACTATAAATCAGATTCTTCAGCCTTGGCGTCAACTTTCGATCTCGAACAAGTCATCTATTTACCCAAGTCAAATGGATGTGAGGTATTCTATAAGCGGCTACTTGCCAATTACAATTTACAATCTATAAATTAAAAGCTCGAAAATGCAACGCTTGCTCTTTGCACGAAGGAATAGCCAAACGTGGTTCATATGAAGTAAGCTCAATACACAAGATGAAGATGCCCCGAACATTGGCACCGTGCATTTTTGCTTTACGATTCCTTTGACGGTCAAAATCGTAGCACTACCATTCCTGCGATGCTCATGTTATTCATTCAGCACTCACTTTGCATGCAGCAGCTGTCCACTCTTTTTTTAGTCGAGAAAAGTAAAAAGTAACTCCACTGTTACATGGTAGAAAGTTCTATTAGCGTTAAGTCAGAAAAGTCAGTAAGACTACTTCGGCGTCCCACGCCTTCAGTGGTCGATGTAAATGGTCCAATTTTCGCGCCGGCACGTCAAGAACTGAATCATTGCAGCGAAACAATTCAATTCTATCTGTCATTTTGCTGCAATGATCACTAACTAACTTTGCGGTGGCACAATGAAAACTAAAATCGTTCTTCTCAGCATTTCAATTTCCTAATTTTGTTGCTATGATAATTATTTTTGTGCTAGCTCATTAAAAACAAAAATCTTTCTTCTCAATAATTGTCCAAATTTGAAGTCCACCATCTCAATATTTTAATTTTTTCATTTTGTCTCTCTCGTATTGGCTTGTCGAAACTCACATTCTGACTTCAGAAAACTGATTTGAAGATATCTAAAAAGCAGGGTGCTGATACATTGGGCTTGATGCAGGCCTGCGATGTCGGTGGTCATGCACATTGGTCTGATTCCGATAAATCAATGTCAATGTTAAAATCGGATTTGAAAACTAAGTCATCTATTCTGGGACAAATGTCGAACTCTCTTGTGTCATTTCCTCAAAGAGAATCGAATGAACTAAAAACAATCTTCCGAGGGTTAATGGATTTTGCTATTTGACATCAAATTATGTAAATTCAATATTTGAAGGATTCAAACTTTGAACTATTATAATGGAATCTTTAACAGTAGGTATAATACTTGGGATGAAGTGTACATTTCCATTCGTCCTCTTTTCTTACTGTCTTCCTGTTAATATACGTGTATGCTTCGGTTCGTTTTGCTGCCTTCTACAAGGATAAACTTGAATACGACTGGAAATGAATTACCTCGATCGACCACGCTGAGAAGAACACTTGTCCTTTCTTCTCTAAAGAATCTAATCAAAAGATCTGCTAAAGTGAGATAACCGTTATGCAAGCAAATTTGTTTGAACTTCCACTTAACAATCGTGACAATATTTACACATCACTTTAATGAAAGGCTCTCTGATCAAGATGATCTGGAAATCTCCTGCATACAGAGGGATGGTAGAATATTTCCGAGCCACACACAGGAGGAACTTAGTCATGACTTGAATACCTGGTCATCCGCAGTCAAAGGGTTAAAAGATGCGGCAGCATCCGCCAAAATCATTACAAGGAATAATAATTCACTCATGCAAGCTAATTTTTCAAGGATAATGCTTTTACTTTGTTATCACATGAGGACCACATGAAAATTTTCAGAATATGACAACTTATCGGAGTATAATTCTTGTAAGGAAACAGCATGCTTCGTAAAATCATTACATTGACCAACAAAATGATTTGGCGTCAAAATGGTAGATTTATCATTGGAAACAGATTCGATTATTCAAAACATTTTCAATGTCATGCACAAATATAAGCAGAAAATTAAGTATATGACAGTAAGGAGATCTTGGGAATACCTTTCTTAATCAAATCTTTTGTAGTCTCTCAAACCACCCACCCACCAAGAAGCACGTGAACAATTGAACAACCATTATCTTGTTGTCGTGGAAAATTTGGGTGTGATGAATCTTGTGTTGCATCGCCTAAAGAAAATTCGCCGCTGCACGAAACAGAGGCTCAGGCGATCCAAGGTGATCTCTAAGGTGAGTAAGAGACTTTAGGCAAACGGTTACATCTAAAGTAGCAATACGTCCAGGTTGACATGACGGCAGAAGAATTTTTGCTGGCCTGCGATTATCATGCCCAAGATCTGCACCTTTCTCAAACTGTTAGGCTAAATATTGGCGTTGGCAGCATTGGAATAGATTATCACGTAAAGTATCACTTATCACGTAACCTAGTCATTAACACCGTAAAGTATAACTTATCATATAACACTTGCATGCATGTCACACATATGGTGGGCAGAGGTGAGTAAAAATGTAAAATATTCTTGATTGAGGGATTCTTTCAAAAGATTGCCTATTTGAGATAAAATCATGTGCAAATTAATAATAAATGACAGTTGATGATTTGTCTGCAAAAGATGTTTGAGAAAATTCAAGAAAGGTTCCAGAAAATTTCGCAGAAAGTTGCGAGAAAATTAGATTCAGTGTCATTGAGAAACAAACTTTCGATGAATGACATGAAAGCAAAACAATTTATTTCTCTTAAAAAATTTTTGATGCAAAAATCCTGAACTTTATTTTTCAGAAATTGCACATCCTTCATTCTTACGTGAGTGAAAATGTTGACTTTTAACATAGTAGTTGCTAGTATATACAATTTAGTTGTTAGTATATGCAAAATTCTACTCACTCGTCAATTTTGTCCATTGGTGTGCCAGAGCCATCTATTCCGCAATAATTTCCATAATCGATTAATTCATCGCTGGTTATCCCTGCTTCAAGTAGCAGAATCTTGGCAAAATCCCACAAACTGCGTTTTTTTTCTGATTATGGATGGACTAATCATCTCAAGGCAGAATATTAAAAAAAATAATAATTGCGTGATAGAGATCATTTTGTTGATAAATTGCATCTGCTCAAAGCAACCAAAGAATAGCCTTGAAATTCAACACTATAATGTGCATTCTTAAAAGTCAAAAAGATAAGAAAATGTAGAAATTCGACTCGGATTTCTACGATTTTCTTGCCCACTGGATTCATAGAATAGCTTATCCTCTGGCAAATGCCAATAACCAAATGTGATTACACGAATATTTCTATGAAAATTTATCTTGCCCTCCTAGGAAGGCAAGGATAAAAAATATTACCCTGCGACGCATAGAAGTGGATAATAGACTTTCTATGGTATTGTTTATTTCTATGCTGCGACGTTTTTCATTTCATGGCACATTACCTTCACATGTAAAGTATACCAGATTATTGCATAGTTGTAGAATCGTATTTCAGAATCCCTTCTATATTAATGATAAAATTTGTTCTCAGGTAGAGAGGGATTTTATCGCGGAAATCTATGGTCCTAATAATCTGGCATACTTTATACTTTATGTTTATAACGGATAGAGGATAGCTATGCGATTCTCTGACATAGCTCTTGAAATTATTTGATACATCCCTCGGGATTCCTCAAATAATTTCTTTCTATATCCCAGAGAATCGCATAGCCATCCTCTATCCATTACTTAGAAGATAATGGAATACTTTTAATATGCACATGAATCCATGGTCTGTGATGTGTCAAACCAGTGAACCCTAGTTATCTGCACTGTGCTTGACCAGGAAGTGACATTGAAATTTGTCGCCTACAAGTTGAGTCTTGATAAAATTACAACTTTCATGTCATTAATCAGCTGGAGACTGTTTTTTAAGTGAGCAGGAACAATTGAGAGAAGTGGTGTCAACAATTGTGAGAGTAGCCACGCTATTTCCAAGCTATTCAAACAAGAATGCAACTCTACCAATGATAATTATATAATTGATGTTATAGATTTTGATCCGGACGAAACAAGTTTAAAACTGCGAGAAGCCATCCACATCAAGAAATACAAGCCGCAAATGAATTCAAAGGCCAAAATTGAAGAACTTGGTGACTTTTTATACTTGTGATTCGGTACATTTTATATTCAATGCATCATCAATATTTCTATGCAACAATTTTTCTATGTACCTTTTTTAACTGTTTCATCTCATATTCAGACCATCGATATTTGTACATATTTGTTAAATTTTGAAACCTCTGTTTTTCACAACTTGAAGATAACCTTGGTCATACGGTTGAAATATATCGCAAGATTAAATAAAAATAATAGAAGCTATTTCAGACCTACCACCAGAAACTTGGCTTTCCAAAAAAAATTTAATATCTTCTCAAACGTCGAGCCAAGGCATATTTTCACAATTGCAATGGTACTACGGGAAAAGGAGCCGCCTAATACTCTGTCAAACTATAAAAGAAATTCAGAATAAAGAAGCTATCATCTCAAGAAGAACACTAATGCATCGGTGCCTGGATCTCAACATTGCTCCGCGATCTTTTTGGCTCAAACTTCCAGGATAATATGACAAATACACAAGGCTAAAGAATGCGATACTCAAAGAAATTGGCCACTTAACAAGAAAACTAAAGGAAATATCAACTTCAATTGATGTAAGAATACAGACATTAAAAGTAGCAGTGTCTGATGACATTCTCCTGCGTGACATAGTCTTTTGTTTGAAAGGACACGAAGCAAGAGCACATGACTTTAATTAGCGAAATCAAGAAAAGATGATTGAACGACGTTTACTCTTGAAAAATAGCCCGATGAAACAGAGAATGCACACAAGTACAACAGAACAACAATCACAGCATCTAAACAGGTAACCAATTACGGTTGAATCAAGTCCTTCTCCTGAATCAAGAAGTAATGGAATTGCATGCACTGAGTAAAACAAGAAATGATACCAACAACTCAACTTCTAATTTTCCCAAAAGAGGTTTTCCTACAACATCAAATAATATTGATATTTCGGAAACAAGCTTGTAACAGATTTAACTGGAAATCTAAGTGAAGATGAACTTTCATTACTAAAACTGGGACCAAAATTCGCCTTAGCTGCACCAGTTAATGATTACACACTCATCGATTTTAAGGTCCATTACTGCAGATTTTCACATTAACTTCGTTGGCAGAAAGCACTTGATAATCAAAAATCGGAATGTGACATAATGAAGTATCCATGGTCAACACGGTTGAGAATGCCTCAAGATGATCAAAGAGATGGAAATTTGGAAGATCGATTGAAACGTGTTTATTATCGAAGTAAAAAGATAATCCAAGATGAAATAAGTAAGAATCCTAAACGAAAATACAGCAACTTATCACAAAAAGAGAAAAATACGCTGGACAAGTTGAAGAAGACAGACATTATCTGCCTTCCAAGTGACAAGGGTGGGGAATTCTGCACCATCAACAACACAATCTATATTGAACTTGGCATTAACCACAGAGTTGGAAGTGGATCAAAGAAACTTAACCCACGACCCACCTGACCCACAGGATACCCTGACCCACGACCCACCTGACCCACCACATCTTTGACCCACTTGACCCACCTGACCCACATGCTGCAAGGGTTAATGATGTGAGTGCAATTTCCTTTTCTGGTATCTTTAGTTTCATTCAAGATTCCAGGTCCATCTAGTAATTCTAGTTGGAGGCCTCTCAAAATTGTTGTTAAGATTTGTTATGAAGATTCAAGTGTAGATCAGATCATTTGTCACATGATAAATAAACATGCAACCTCATCAGAATGATCTTGTAATCAAAGTTAATGCACCACAAATGCCTAGGGTTCTAAAAAATGTAAGTGATTCTGTTTCTTGTTTTAATTCTTGACTATCCTTTTTTGTGCTACCTATTTAACTCGTAGAGAGATAAATAGTTAAGTTGAGGGCCCTATAGACTAAATTTTTCACTAATTTTGCATTTCTTAATCAAATGAAGTTAAAAAATAAGATTACAGTAGGCCTAAATCATTTATTCATGCAAATATTATGCATGTACTACATGTGTGGAAATTATCCCAGAAAAATCGTCAAACTGATATTTTGTTGCTTCTGATGCACTAGGTGACATGCCACGCTCAATCACGCGTAATTCACGCGTGAACCACGCGTAATTACACATGACCCCAAACATCCGTGGCTGTGCGGGATATTGCTGCAATGTCTGTTATATAAGTTAGTATAGTTGGCAGTCTTGTTATATAGACTTTGCGTCTCATGTGTCTGCATGTATCAGAGGCCAAACAATGTGATAGGACCTCAATTACATGCTCAGGGAAGACAGAACATGCTTAGCGGCTCATCCGTGGATCAAGCGGCAGCGCAGACAACCGTAGACGACGCGCAAACTATAAACGCTCGCCCGGGCGTATTCATAAACATTTCCCATGTTTTAAAAGCATCAGATCAAGTGATTTCTGGCTCTTAGTGCAGCGCGTATGTACGCGGATGAATGTCATTAACCACGGATGTTTGGGGTGTTCCGTAATTACGCGTGAATCACGCGTGGCATGTCACCTAGTGTGGCAATCGATTCAAATTTCATTAACTTCATTTCAATATAATGTGTGCAATTTCATATAATATTAGATTTAGGTAGAAAGTTGTATATTTGATGTAAGAATGACATTCATTGAAAAGCAAATGGAGTAAGCATGCGTAACGCGTGAATAGAAAATTGTACGAGGACAAGATTATAATTCATGAATTTGCTTACAATGTACATATAGATGAACTGATATATTTGAGTGGTGATATGATGCGAAAGTAGATTGAACTGCTAAATACTTCAGATATAAAGCATGTATATTATCAAGATATTTTGATCAATTACATGTTTCGAAAATATTTAGGCTCTGATCAATCTTTACCAGATATTTACCATTCTAATTTCTACCAGAGGATATTTTCTACGAAAGACCAAAAAAATCAAACGAAACAAACAAAACGAAGGTCATCTGGCATTGTAAGAAAATTTTCATGATGAATAATGCCTCTGAATACCTGACTTCTTCAGTAGCTGTATCTCTGAAATCAAGGTCACACATCATTGGGTATCGCCAGACATAGCGACAGAGAATCGAGCATACACAATTGTACTCAAACAATCTCTCCACCAACCAACATCTGTCAGTAGACAGCTGCAGCAACTGTTTTCAAGCCTTTAATTTGTGCTAATTCGCCCCCTTTCGAAACTGTGTGAGACTTGTGAAAGTCAATAGTGTTGCATATTTTGACTGTGTGCATCCATCAACCCCTTTCAGTGACACTGACTCAATCGTTTTTCATGAATGATAAACAACGAAAAAATGAAGTTTACTGTATTTGAGATTGTCACATCTATCATGGGTCAAACTGGTTGGAAGTGGGTCAGCGAAGTCTGACCCACGACCCACCTGACCCACACTAAATGTGACCCACGACCCACCTGACTCACCAACTTTTCGGAAAAACATGACACACGACCCACGTGAACCACGCGATTTTGTGACCCACTTGACCCACCTGACCAGCGTCACTTTCCTACCTACATATTTATCGATAGCCTAATAGTTGAATCATGTTAAATAATGTCAAAGTAGTACACTGTAGTTCTAACAGAAAAAATATTTAATTGTATGTTTACAAGAAATAAGCTACCGATACTTCAAAAAGCATATCTCTTCTAAATTTATAACACCAAATAAAAGAATACTTTTCTCAGACCTTCATCCGCATAGGTTACGTGCACGCGCAGCTAAAACCCTTCATCCGCGCTGCTGCGCGGAACCGTGCATCGGTGGCAACGCTGAAATTTGCACGTCATCACATAACAAGGACAATATTGAACAATAGGAATCCTAAGGGACTTTTGATTAAACATAAAATTGGATTATTGCTCCTCTTGGAAATTTATATAGGCAAATGATATTTGATTATTTATATGGACATAGATTACAAAAAGACAGTTTAATTGATCGTGTTGTAGCCAATGGAATCAATCCTATATATCTGCATATTCATCACAAGAATTGCTCGACCCTTAAAATAGATTCAGCAGTACGGTAAATTGTCCTGACATTATTGACTCAATTTCCTTCTAATTATCTTTCAGTGAACCTGACTTCAATCTGATTGATATATTTTTCTCACTTTGACTATTGTTCATGCATGATGATTAATTGAAATGTTGTTTCTTCACCTGAAGGCTAATAAATTATTATCATTATATCTGCATCAAACATAATGTAACCATTCATTCATTCATGAGCTTCATTAGAGTGTCTTTATATCACAGGGACTTCTAGGACACATTTACATTTAATTAAGAATTTGACAAAAAATACGACTTCAGAAGAAAAAAAAACTTTCGGTGATGATTCTTTGGTGATATCAACCGGCAAAGAGTTCCAGACTCGAGGTGCAGTTGCTGTGAAGGATCGTCCACCGAGTGTAGGACGGTGCACGGTGCACCCTCGTGCAGAGCGCAAGCGGGATCGCACCTCAGCTTGTGAAACGAGATGGAGCTCACTGAGCAGGTAGTCGGGAGCAGCTCCACTGAGACAGGAGTGAACGATGGCCGCTATACGTTGCTGGATTCTTGCATATATCGGTAGCCACTTAAGTTCTCTGAGCAAAGGCGAAACCGAGGAGTAGCGGTTGCATCCATAAATGAGTCTGGCGGCAGCATTGAGAACGGCCTAAAGACGACAGAGCTGGGTGGATGGGACGCCAGCGAGGACGGAGATGCAGTAGTCCAGACGAGTGTGAACTAAAGCCACGATGATGGATGTCAGAAGAGCTGGACTGACTGAGCGGCGTATCGATCTTATCTTGCGAAGCATGGCAAAGCAGGAGGCGATGGTCTTAGTGATGTGCGTTCGAAATGACAACACTGGGTCAAATTGGACTCCAAGGCATCTGACAGAATCCACAGGAGAGGACAAATTGGGGCCCAGGCGAACAGGCTCAGGAGAGAAGCTTCTCATCCGATGTTCAGATCCGCACCACATGAACTCGGATTTGTGGAGGTTGAGTTGCAGCCTAGTAGTAACCAACCACATATGCTAAAAATATCATCTCATAATATTTCTATGAATGAAAATATCATCACGAATATTATCAACTTCCTTTGCATCCCTCCATTGGTCCCTCAGTGATAAGAAAGTGAAGAAGAGGAGGAAGAAGGAAAAGTAAGGGCAGATTTCATAGTGATATCAAACTTCTGATACTCTGTATGCTATAATAATACATGTAATAATTATCGTGATAGTTGTCATAGCAGCACCGACCTAAAACAGTGTCGACTATAAAGAGAATGGAAAAAAACAATGGAAATCACAAGAAAATGTTTGAATTCACAAAATCTGACGGAAAATCTCACAAGACAATTAAAATTCAGCATGAAAATGCTATGGTAAATCACCTACAGAAGTCTTGGATAATCATTACAATTTAGAAATAAAGAGACGACATGGGCATGGAGGAAATGATCTTGAACAAGGCATCGTTAAAGTTCTGGTAAGACGAAAATGATCCGAATTAGGTAAATGAGCAGGAATCAGGGAGTGCAACGGATATATTCGGTTTTCATATGGTCGAAATAAATTAAGCACAAGACGTTCGTGACATAAAACGAAATCAGGCATTACCAAAAATTTGCAATGTATGTCATAGATTATTTTATGGGCCCGCCTTATAACTTTTTCAGCCATCTTTACAGAAGGCTGAGTCAAATCACTAAGAAGAGGACTTGCACAAAGAAGTATCGACATGATAACTCCGTGAATACATGCGTGCTGCGCCATAAAAGGCTTCGAGACACGTAAAATGTGTAAATGAGGATTTACCGTTCTAGTAACATTGCGGAAGTGGTCATTCTACGATAAATTATTACAAATATGTCTAGTTATGCCCAAGATGTTTATAGAGTTTACAATTTCAACATCTTCATAAAACATAGGCAACGGAGGAATGTGACGAGATTTGAACAAGATCATTTGCTTACATTTTGTTAGATTCTGTTTCATTTTGTAAGCGCCTGTCCAATTTGCGAGCATTATACACTCCAAGAAATTATGAGGGCCGCTTCCCATGTCGAGCACCAAAGCAAGTTCGTCAGCGAATTTGATCCGCTTTGAGTTCCGCTAACTCATTGAGAAAGTTGACATGAAAGCATTAAACAAATTAGGACCCAATACTGCTCCTTGCAGTAATCCACTGGGTACGTCAATCACATGGACCAGTGATATAAATTCATTGACAGCGAGAGTTCAAGAAAGAGTACAGGCACTTCAACATACCCCCTTTTAAAACATATTACTGCAGATAAGTAATGAGTCGATTGTGATGAACGTTGTCGAACGCCTTTGATATGTCCAAGCATGTGACTCTAACTGACATGGTGGTTAGAATATCCATGAGAGATGTTATACAGTCATGAATGTCGTTGATCCAAAAGGTCTGAAAACAAATTGATTTCCAAATATATTCCCAAGGATTCAATTCTTCATCGAGCTGAGAACGATAAAGGAGATTAGTGGATAGTCATCAAGGGGAGGGTTCAACCGGAGGAATGCAGGCATATTTCTACAAATTTAGAAAATTCATAGGATCCACTTTGATTTGAAAAATCTGCGCTTTGTGTATATAAAACTATGTCATTCTTTATTACATTGTAGGACTTCATACTATTAGTACAATTCACTAATTAATCAATAAATCATACGGTAGCCTTCTAGAAAATTATGCTTGCATGAGTAGGCTACACAGTCGCGACGCATAACATCAATGTTTCAACTCGCACCATCTGTGTAATCAGGATTTCCATTCAGATAGCATTTCCTGTGTCTTACAAAATGTGAGATTAGGCGGTAGGGGACGGTGCATCACACTGGTACCTTCTCTTGACAGCCGAGACCGCGAGAATCCGCGGTCAGAGCTGCAATCGTGTTGGGGAAGCTAACTCCTTATAGTGAAAACTGATGAGATGATACTCAAATCATATAAACAAAACTAAAGGAAGTCTGAGACATGGGTCGCGACAGAGATTTTTCCATTTTTTCGCAGCTCTATAAAAATTGTGTAGGCCTATTGTTACTAGCAAATTAAAGCATCATATTTCATGCCATACAGAGTAAACACCGTTCTTATCAAAACTTGACCAAAAACGCCCGATATCTTTCGGGAGAAACTGATAGTTCAACATGTCTTGCACAATTGCCGCATATTTTGATATGGCTGCAACCATAGACATCGAACATTAAGGTCTAGACTGGACAGCTGGTCAAGGTCACGGCAATTAAAGCCACACTATGTCGACCACTTTTCTTGTTTTATTACATGAAATGTTTTGAAATTTCCGTATGTTTCCACAAAAGCACGTGGTTTGTCCTTTACATTGGTGAATATCAGAGAAAACGAAGAAACGAAATATGTGCAGTCTACTTATTATCATTTGCATTGGATTAAATTTCTTGTCGATCAGGCTTGAGAGATTCATGTCGTTAATCTACTAATTATCATGCGATGATGAAAATCATCACAGCAGCCATTTACAATATAATGTTTGCTAATCCAAATTATTAAGTGAAATAGTCCTGATGAGGACTGATTTAGTTCTCTAATCAGCAAATGCACAAATACAGTGCTGTTGTAGCCATTGGATTAATCAGTTCTAAAAGAACTCAGTGGATCTTTCTGGTGGCAACGAATTGAAATTGATCAGCTTTGGCACAATTACTGATAAAAATTGAAATCTTAAGACCTGTGACACCACTCATTCTTACTGTTAGCATACTGTACTACCATGGATTCCAAACACTGCCGCATACACGCTCAAAACAGATGTCTGTACCGACTAAAGATGCTGGTATTGGAAATAGAAAAAGAACAATGGTCACCATGTGTTGAGGAAATTAAAAATGGATATTATAAAACAACAGACGACCAATGGATAAAAATTGGAAAAGTAGAGGTAGAAAATGGAAATACAATGATGCTATACTACACCGATTACAAGTGGACTGATGCTACACAATAACTGAGAGTATACGCGGGGGTTAATGGTAGTTGTGGACAAGTGGAAAGTGGATAATGGAGGAAAGCAATAGAACTCTCTAGTAAACACTCTACTACTCCGAGAACAATCGAACTATGCACACTCTACCTAAGACACATGGAAAATACAATTTCCCCACTAGAATTTGTTATCACCAGTTTGTTAATCCGCCGGCAATACTTCATGGAATCAAGCATTTCTTCATTTGTCGACATCCACAATGACATGATTAGAATTACAATACTTCGACCACTGCTTCAGCTACCGATTAAGGTATATAAAACATAATACTTCCTCCGTCAGTCATGAACAGGTACTCGTCTAGTTGTGTTTCGACCCCTGACTTGAACACTCAAACCCAGACGAGAGGGGTACCACACAGTGGCTGACAAAATACTCAATAGGTAATGACATGTCTGTAAAGATGAGTCAGACATCATGCAAATGCTGCTTTTTCACGTGTAAAGTCAGCAAGCCTGTGGATATTTCACCGGATGAGCCTGTCCATTATTCTTTATTTTTCTTTTGTCGCGCCTCATGTTATGTAGCTTTAGAGGACTCCAAATAACTCAATAGGCCTATAGCAAGAAATAAGCACCAGTGTGTCATGAAAGCTGATTTGTTTTTCTTCGTCTGCTAAGTTGTTTTGAAAAACGTAGTGACCCTTATAGCAAGGGAAACGCATTTCCCATCTTTAAGCGATTTTTTGCAGATAATTTGTTTTTCCTGCCTGCTTATCTGCCTATGCAGCAGTCAATGTCGACGGTTCAGCTGATCTGCCGGTGCATTAGCCGCTAGTGACTGAAAGGCCTCGCTAAAGAATAAAAATTAGAAGTCGAATGCATGGACTTTCCTCAAATTTGGATAAAAATGTCTGACCCTCTAAGTCTCTTCAGTGAAATACTTCCTTAAGTTTAAGAAAGCAGTTCCAAAGTCTTTTAAAGGACCCCAAGCTGCATTACTTATAGCAGCCTCGCCGTCGTCGTGGACAGTCTAGCAAGGTTTTCGTCTGGTCTAACAAATGACTCAACGCATGTAGAGAACATATTTTCACAACTTCATCAAAATTCTGATCAAAAGTTTTTGAAAAATATATAACAATTTTCAATATTAATAATTACAATAATGTCTATCATCTCACATGAAAGCAAAATATCGACGGCACGACACATAAATATAGGAAGATGGTGTCTGCCTCGATATATTTGTTTGAACAAAATTTGGATATGTAAAGACAAAGGAGAGAAGGTAGGGTACTGCAAAAGATTATGCTCTTACGTTTTCCATAAATATATTGGAATACATTTCTGGGCCGCCTTCAAAAAATAGTGGTGAACTTTGACAGATGATACAGTGAAGAGACCATGTCAACGGTTAAAAGCTTCTTATCGAACAATGTTTGCAACAATATTTTAGCAGTCCGCAAGTGCACATCGAGAGGCACTGATAGTGGAAGTCTCCTTATAGAAGGCAGAGGCCACATACCTTTAACACTGAACATTGCTTTGTCAGCACTTGGTTGTCGATGAGAATCTCCTCCCAAACGTAGCGGCTTTTCGATAGGAAATATCGTCTTGTGAAGATCAGTCGCATGAGCCTCGAGCCGAACATGGGGATATCCGCATCTAAAATTGAGATAAGCAACATCAACATAGGGTTACTACACGATAAAGCTTCATTTTTTGCACAGGCACACGAAATTTGGGAACCTCTACTAGCAGACAATTGAACAATTAGTAATTACGGTATTAAAAAGCAGGCTACACTCAAACTCAGCAAACGTTAAACCCTCCCTCTGCAGTTTAGAGACGAAAATCTCATCTCTCGAACTTTGAGATGACAACTCTCACCCTCGCCGCTTGCTGCAAGGTTGGGCAAAAACTTGGGGTCAAAACCCAAAATCCAAGTTTAAATAAATGAATGAAATCAAGTAGATGAAGTGTATTCTTTGTATTTTGTGCTGACATAAAGATTCTTCTATAGGCCAAAATTCCTATTGGGCCCATGAGAAGTGAGGTATTAGTGGGAAACGATTTATTATTGCAATAATTAATGTAATTAGTCTTTTAATTTAACCAACACTGATATACTGACTAATTGAAGATCTTTGATTTAGTTATGATTGAGTTACACATTGCTCATAGCAAAGCAATTGTTTTTCATTTTATCATTCAGAAATATATACAGGCTTGATAAATATTGTAGGTGCGCAGTAAGTGAATGGTTAAACATATTTAGAATGCGAAATCGGAATGATTTTAATTTTTGGATAAATGTCGGCCATCGCAGAAAGTTAAGGGTGAGAAGATAACTGCGAAGATGTAAAATATGCGGAATATATAAAAATTCAATATGCAAAAATGCAGCAAAAGACATGTAAACTTACAGTAGATACAATATGTAGGCCTATGAACTTTCAATGCGAGGTAATCGTCAAGCCCAGAATGAAATAGCTAATAATCACAAGTATTTCACTTTTGAAATATTCTGTGAATCCATTGGAAATTTGATAATATATCAGAACGTTATGCTCTTATCCTGTAGCTCTCCCAAGATTCAAATCAAAATATTGATTTTTGTAACTTCATCTGTATATATTCAGCATTAATAGAAAACCCAAGTTTTGTATAACTTACCCAAGGTCGACCCAAAACCCTAGGTCCAACCTTGCTTGCTGTCACTTCAGCACGCGTGTCAAATACAATGATTAGAACCTACCATAGGAAGCGGTCGGGGAATCAAGGGCGTTAATGTTCTTCATTGACAAATCAGTTGTCACTCAGTATAATACCATGAAACGATGATTAGAGCTGTAAATTTCCAATTATAGCTCTAGTTTATTTAAATCATCCTTAGTCAAAGAAAGCAAAATGACTATATTAGGCATTTTTCTTTACTGATGCAACTTGGGATTGTATTTTAGTTATCGCTGTTCGCATGATATTTTTTGTAATTTTTTTATCTAAATTAAATGAAGTTAAAAAATGTGATTTCAGCATGATGAATTTGTGTTTTGAGTTGATCAGACCTTTTGTCTCTTATTATCTCCTAAATTGATAAATGCAAAGGTTTCAAATCAACTTCCACCTAAACAATCATTAGGGCTCTATACTTTGATGAAATAGGAACCATGAGATTTGTGCAAATACTGAAAGATAGACCGAAATACTCTTTTGAGACTAGTACCTAATAAGGATGCCCGACATACAAGCACATGTAATTCACTTAATGCGTTCTCCAAGTGAAATACAACAACGCGAATCCTCAGGTTTAGGAAATAGAAACTGTTGTTGTGCAGTATATTCGAATGTACCACACCAATCATCGCGGCAGATCGTTCTATAAGTAACGTCATGGTCACTCTCATGCACTGTTGTTTAGCTATAGGGTTTTTTAATGTGCAACTGGACACAATTTCGGCAGTTCTAAATTCAAATGTGCAGTTGCTTTTCTTGGTTTGTGCAGTTGAAAACTTGTAGTCAGGAAAACATGTGAATTAATAAAAACTTAACAGAAAGTGGAGTGGATGTCAAGATATGAATGGCAATTGCATCACTTACGCTACAGGAAACAACTATTAAGATATGACAAAGTGCATTTGCTGAAAATTGAAGTTTGCAAAACGATTGACCTTCTTGATTGCTCGTAAACTGTGAGTCTTAAATATTAGTTGCATTGCATATTGTGCACAGTGCTACTGCCACTGCTTGTATGAATTGGAAATTGCAAAACTAGTATATGCACATGTAGTTCTGGCAGAGAACATGCATGTACATGCACATGTGCCTTAAGTAGAAAAACTGCTAGCTAGTCATGAAACAAATTTCGTAGGAGACCGAGTCATGGACAAAGAAGAGAAATTTTTCTGATGTGCATGTATACATGTATGCCATGACTTGCAAGTTTTTCATGTTGCATTCGAATCATCCACCTCAAAGGTGTTAAAAACGGTTCTAGTAGTGGGCCACATTATGGATATGATTAGCTTTGTGATCAGCTAATTCTATAGTAGGCTACTACAGAAATCAGAATCATTGAAATGATAATAGGCCTGCTGTGAGGAGCAGGTCTCTGCAACTTCTTTTTTTAACAAAAGATGAAACCAAAAGCAGATGATGAATGTGCACATTTGTTGTCAAAAACGATGCTTAATCAAAATTTTAACCTGTGGTTGTTTTTACGATTTCCAAAACATTCTGTTTTCATTGAAACATACTATCATGCTTAGGACTTTTCCGCAAGTTTAGAACAGTGATAAATATAGTTTTAAGAAATATAAACCATGCACAGAAATTGTACCCACAACTCTGCATCGGAGCAAGATTTCGGAATGCTCAAATACTTGCATAAAAACCGTGGAAAACATTGCCAAAGTGGCCAGTCTTAACAAAGGAAATCTGCGATCTATAACGAAACCTACTTTTAAGGCATTTTACAAAAGTTAGTTAAATACACATTAAATTGGGAATGCATTGCTAGAAAATTCTATCAATATAAATTATATAAATGAGTCAGGGCTGAAACCGGCCGGAGTAATCAAAGCCAGCAGGGGTTGACAACGTACGATGTCAATTAAAATTGATCGCATGCCGCTAACTTCAGACACTACTCTACCATCGACTGTCAAGAGCACATGCAGGCAGTAAGCGCAACTATCATTACTCGTACATGTGTTTGCATTGAAATCCAATCATTCATTTTGATTCCTCGAGATTATTTCCAGTTAATCGAGATATGAAATAATCATTGGATAGATAGGCTAAGGAATACATAATTCTTACAAAATTCACACAGTTGACCAAACGGCAGGAGATCATAGTCATTATAGCAGCACAGAAAAAAATCAAGATCCCATTTCTTTTGAGGTCGATTTCTACTGGCGCTAAAATTATGCAGAAGTTGACGGCACTTTGGCGTCCCGCGATTTTAAAAGTCGATAGAAACAGTGTGGACCTTAGGAGAATGATGAAGCTTGATTTTTTAGTTGCTGCTATAAAAATTCATGTAGGCTAGAATATAGGATTCTGACAATTTTATTTGAGATACGCTATGTATAATTACATGCAAAAGTTAGTATTTTTTTACTGTTTAAGAATCAGTTCGCAACATTTATGTCAGATAGAGCACGTTTAGGTAGGCATCTTTAAATATGTTACACTAACTATACATGCTCCTATAATGCTGTTTTCCCTTTGATTGACTAAACGATTTCCTCTAGAGGGAATGCATAGTTAATGGTCAACATAGGCCCATTAAAATTAATCGGAAGGTGTGCCCGCGGCCTGTTCCATCCCGGTGCTGCTTAGTCACAGGAGAAAGAGAACATGCGTGGTTTGATGCTTTGAAACTGATTTTTTCATCGTATCAAACTCAATTTTGTCATGCTAAAAAGTTATTTCTGATCTGATTTGGTCGATGGTTTATAAAGATGATAAGCTCCTGAAACTCTCAGTCCATCCCGAAGATGAGGCCAATCAGTTGCATTGCTTCAAATGTTGGAGTTTATTTAAGATGAAATTATGCTGATAATGTTATTCAAGTGAAAGGATTTCTATTTTCCCTCGAAATTAATATTCATGTTGGCTCATGGTTTAGAAGAAGAACAGAGAAGAAGTGTCAATTGTCCTGACGTAGCAGCGTGAAACAAAGATTGATCAAGCGCACTCAAATGAATACCTCCCTAAAGCTTACTCCGCGCAAGCTACCGGAAGCGAAAATCCTGAAGCTTGTTATTTGGGGGGACTTACTGTAAAATCCGGTGTCATAAGAAATTAATTAAGGGCTACTGAACGTTGTTTGTACAAAAAATCAAGAATGATTGAAGGTCTATCATGTCGGCACCTCTCTTATAGTTATAAGAGTTTTATCTGCAGTTTTTCAAGATCTGATCAAATTTTGTCGAATAAATATCGATAACAAATTATAATCTCCAAATATTCATTAGTGAGAGAGGATCGAGGAGTTCGTTGAGTTCCGTTGGCAGCTTATCTCTCATGGCGCATCAGCAACATACTGCGCCAATTGCGGGAGCAAAACTCAGGTACCGAGCGATTGATGATATAATCGCATTTACACATTTATCTAGATGGCTTCACTGCGCACAGCCTAAGTTAAGCTCACATACACTATTTCAAGAGAATGCATAATGTCCTACTGTCTTAAGGAAAATACAGAGCAAGAAATTTGGTAAAATTTGAAATTAAACATGCGAGATACAGATGTGCATGTACAGACGTCATTACATACAAATAATTTTCTGAAGGAAATGAAAAAAAATGATCTCAAGTTTAACTATGACTGAAAGAAATAGCGAATCCTATGCTCGGAAGACTCCCTGCCTAGGGGAAGCATAATGTAATTGCAGGATATGATTGTTGGCATTTGAAACGGGCACACTTCACCTCATTTCGGTAACTATGCTGTTGCAGAGTCAGCGATGAACTCGAATGGTCGTGTCATTCTGCAGTTGACATGTCTATACTTAATATGATTAGCTTCTTGATCGGTCAAACCTAAATCACCATTCTATTCAGCGCTTACTTCATAATTAGTTATTCTTGATATAAATCATCAATTACAAGAATGATCAGGTAAGGAATAAAAGGTGGATCAAGCATCAGCATATTAAGCTCTCGAATATTCTTCAAAATAATTTCAAGACTTTGAAACTTGATACTTTACCACGATATAATTTGAGAAAATGATATTTAAAAAGCTCTAGATTTTGCGAAATTTTTAGTGCTTTTTTCATATTGTCATTTTTCAATTTGATCATGAGACATTTTACCACATTTACATATTTGTGCGATAATTTCTGTTTGAAAGATGTTAATCCATAAAATTGTTATTCACTATCTGAAGAGTGGGGAAACTCGATTATCCCCAGGTTTTCAAATTCGTCAAAAATCTGCAAAAATATATCAATCGTCACCAAGCTTCGGGTAGACGTATGAGGCCTACTTAAGCATATTTTCTACCTACATCAAAACTTTATGCAGATCGGACAAGTACTTTTTGCATTATAGACGATAACGTGAAGCGCAGCGATGTCAACCGCTTCATTTGACTTCGTCTATTCGACGCATTCTTGTTGCTCATGTGTACATTGTTCTCTCTTCCTCTTCTTCTCATCCACTACTGCCATCTAAAATCTTCACGTGACCACTGCCTTGCCACAACCTTTTTTAGTTGAAAAAATGTTAGTGTAAGGGATCTGGCCTGGTCATCATCGCTTCACGAGTTGTCGGGGAATGACTTTGTTGACCTCATCGTGCGCTTAATATCTGGCCTGCAGAGACAGCATACAGTTCAAACATAATGCTGCTATTTCTATAGGGATAAGACTTAGCAAATCTAAATGAATGTCAGTAAACAGATGAATAAGTCACACGATCACTTAACTAATAGCACTTCAAGTTTTCGTGCTTTTGATTAAATTTAACAGGTTATCAGCAACTTTCAAAACATAGGAAGCTGACATACATGTAATTTTCCTAAATTTTTGAATCCTACATTTTCACTTATCGTATTATTTTTATTGCATAAAATGATTGAGATTGATTATATTTTCTCACCTTGGTCTGGAATCTTGTCATGTAAAGGAGCATTCGATCTTGATAACCGTCCCTTTTCCGCGCACGTGATAAAGAAGGTTCGATTCCGCATCTTGTTTGACATGCGATTCGATCAGGATATGATCTCTTCCTCACTTGTTCGACGGAAATGCAATCCTTCACGACGCTACAAAGTCTGGTGAAACTTGAAGACAGCAATTGCAAATTAAGTTCGCATTGGCTTTCCGTAGAAAAGTCATTGAGTAACTGCAAAGCGAATATTAACCGAAACAGTCCATCAGAAAATGACTTTGTTTCACGCTGCTAATGCCGAATTCCGAGTTTCGACTCGTCACCCAAGTGCTGTCAGCTTAAAGCGTGGCGCATTAATACGTTTGGCCAAGACTGCGGTAAGAACAGACGTCGTTGATCGATGCATGGTAGCATAGCAACTTTGCATGAATAGCCTTCTGCGTCACGACTGCTGACTCACTCACCTTCTATCCTCCTATATTGTACGCATATGCCTGACTTCAGAAAACTCAGATGGTTTGGCAATAACATTGTTGGTGAAATTATGAAATGCTATGAAACCCGGACTGAAGTGAGTGATGGATCTTGACTTCTTGTCTTGATACCTAAATTGACAACTGCCATGATAGTCGATTGTCAATCAAGAAAGTACATAACTACATGTAATTTCTACAGTACGAGGAAAATCATAGGTACCATATGGACTATAAGCTTTCGATAAGCTGCTTTCACAAGTGTAATATCATTCCGAATATTAAGCTCATCGCATGATCATTTTAATGTTTATACCAGAGCTTTAAATAGTTCTAAAATTATTTTGATGAAACACATGCATCAACTGGCCATTTAAACATCAATTTTCCCTACGCTATCACGTGTGTCTATACTTGGTGTAGGCCTTTTACAGCAACACAACTGTAATTGTGGGCTATCAACTATTCTCGCGTTTAATATGCATTCATCTGGTGTACAGTAAAATACACCCAAGTTCCGTGTGACGAAAATATTTAGTTGACTGGGATAAGTAATGAAGCATTTAACATTTTTATGACAATGGCCCAGATTGGCTTTGTATATTTACTAATCTGCCTCATTCCAAACGAATCAAGCAAAGCAGCAAGAGCTTATTAGCCGTTCAAAATTATTTTGCCGCTTAGTAAACTTTGTCTGATCACTTAACGCCGTGAGAAGCCCTTCAAGCTGATGACGCTTGATAAGAACAGAATAAAATATTGCTTGCTTAGCCAATTTAGTAGGTGCTTGATATGTGCCTAGTAGGCATATGGTAATCATGCCCTAGCAAACTTTGCCTAACCAATTTAGTAGGCGCTTGATATGGACCTACTAGGCATGTGGTAATCATGCTTTGCTTAATCAATTTAGTAGGTGTGTAGCGTATTCGCCAAAAACAAACGTATTTCGTGATATTGTAGTAAATTTTTATACTCGTAATAAAAACATCGATTCCATGATTTCTCTTAATAGTAGTTCCGCACACAAATAAGCGTAAGTTAAATCACTTCCCTTCCGCTAGAGGTGTGCAGAGAGAAGTGTTGATTGTTGGCAAAGCCCGAGAATTATCGGCTCCTGCCACTCCTTCACATCAATCACTGATTCTCCTCATTACTCTGACAGCTACATGTAACAAGCTACCGCCAGAGTTAGGAGATAAGTCGTTCAGCTGCTCCGTCAGTCAAATCTCCTCACTCCATATTCGCCCCGCGACACTCCCGACGAGCGAGTTGTCGATTCCGAAGATTAGCGATAGCTGCCGCCCTTCGTACAGGGCGAGAGATCTTCTCCTCTTCTTCCATTACGTGAGCATCGGATTGCGGCTCCCGTTTGTCATGTGTTGGGCCGTGGATTTCGTGCGCGCGCGGCTTCTCCTCCGTGAATTCTAATGGCATAAGCAGCTTGATTGGACGATTTGGGATTCTTCCATTCTCGAATTGTACCGTGGCAGATCGAACCGCCTCTCCTTGTGATCGAATTAAGCTATCGATCATGCCGATACGCCATTGACCTCGCGGAAAGTTATTGTCCATGATCAAAACTATCTCCGATAGATGGCGCGGTCCTGATGCACCCACGAGTGTGATGATGAGAGTCATTGCGTTCTCGTAGGCCACTGAGGTAATCTCGCCACCAGCGAGACCAAAATTGCTGCAGAAGATGTTCTCCTCGTCTCCAAACACTAATCAAAGTCTTTGATGATGACGATCGCCCTCCTGGTTCAAAGTCTGGGTCGTTCTCGTGATGCGATTGTGGGAAAGCTGTATCATGTCGAATGCCGAGCAGGTTATTAGGAGTTAGAGGGTGACCGTCCTTAATATCTACCCCTACGTAAGTCAATGGCCTGTTATTAAGTATTCCTTCGATCTCAGAGATTAAAGCATCTAACTGACGCTTACTTAGAAAAGAACCGTTCGTCATTTTCCTAAGTCCCATTTTCACACTTTTCACCATCCTCTCATAGAAACCTCCCATCCATGGAGCTCGTTCCGTTATAAACTTCCATTCAATGCCCTTCTCAGCGACTTCACCTTTAGCAATTTTATCTGCATTCCATAATTCAATTTGTGTCTGATTACTGAGCTTAAACGTTTTTGCGTTATCTGAAATAATTGTTTTCGGTATTCCTCTTCGTGCGATGAATTTTGTTAAACAATTGAGGAATTCTTGTGCCGTCAAATCGTTAGCTAATTCGAGATGAATTGCTCGTGTCGTTGCACAGGTAAACAGACTAATCCAAACCTATTGTGGTTCGTTTTTCGACTCACTATCGTGAGAATCAGCCTTGACCAATCAGCCAGCAACCAACTCGTCGCTGACTGCTGTGCGGTCGTGTTTCTGTCGCTCTTGTGCACTTGGTTGATTTATGTGCATTTATCTGCTTCTACTGGTTGGATTTTGGAGATTTTTGGTACACTTTGTTGCTCTTGGTGTCCCCTGCAATTTGCGTGGTAGTGTCATCATCTCCTTGGTGCCCTTTGCTCGGGATTCCTGGTGTTCTCGGTTTGGGTTGTTCCATTTTTGATGTGCAATCGGTTGGCCGTTGTGTGCATTCTCTCGTCGTTCGTGTATTGATCCGTCCAAGTGCAAAGTCTCAGTTACTGTGCTATATCTATTGCCGCCGGTATCAACGTGCGAGGCCGCCGTGACTCCTGTCACTCGTAATTTTCACGAGATCGATTGGGTAATATAGTCAGGCCTTCTCAACAATTCCTTGTTGCAATTCCGGAATTGGTATTACTTTTGAGTATTACGTGGCTGGTGTTGACACGGTGTGAAGGCTCTGCGTCTGGATTATAGCTGGAGGTTCGTGTGTTCGATTCCTTCTCGTGACTTTTGCCAAAATCTATTGCGTGTCTTTTGACGTAGTGATTGATTTCAAAATAAAATACATAAAGTGAAATTTGTCTGGCGTAGTGAATCTGCTCAATTTATGAGATGCCTGCTACTTCAACGCCTCCTGCAAAGAGTATTCGGTCAAATAGTGCATCTGTCATTTCTATCAGTTTGAGTGATATCAAACGCCTTCTTGCCGAACAGAAGTCAGAAATCATGTCTAAGTTGACATCGGAGATCGCTAAAGTCTCTGATCATTTGCGCGAATTAACTGAAAGAGTAAAAAGTATTGAATGTTCTCTAGCTAGTACCAATGAAAAACTTGCACAACATGACAAAACGATTAAAACTTTGAGATATGAAATGGATAATTTTGCTAATAACTTTGGTAGCCAGATATTTAATGAAGTTGACGAAAGGAATCGTAGGATGAATAATGTTATAGTGTCAGGCATTGAAGAAAATCCACATGGATCTGTGATTGACAAGCAGAGAAGTGATCTTGAACAATTGTTAAAGCTGTTGGATGAAACCCAGACTCAATTCTCTAAAACTGATATTGTAAGTTGTCAGCGTATTGGTCGATCTGTTGGTGAGAGACCGCGTCTGTTGCGTGTCGTCCTCAGCAATCAATTACTCAGGAACACAGTTTTGCGAAACTCAAGGTCTTTGAATGACTCAATCAATTTCAAACACGTGTACATCAATCCTGATCGAACCAAAGTACAACTTTTTGAACAAAGAAAACTGAGAGAAGAATTGAATAAACTTCGAAATGATGGTGAGGATATAGTTATTTATAAGAATGTACGTCAGCGTCGTTCTGATTTGAATTCAAGAAATTTTCGATAAAGGATTTTAACAACGCATCCATTTTCCCGACGGATATCCTTTTGAATGCCCGCTCCATTTCCCTAAGATTGATGAACTATCTCTTCTTGTGTCATCCGTTAACCCTGGCATTGTGGTTGTAGCCGAAAGTTGGCTTCATTCGGAGATTTCTGATAATTTGGTTTCAATAGACAATTTCAACATTCACCGTTGCGACAGAGTTAATCGTATCGGCGGTGGAGTATGTGTTTGGGTCAATAAGAATTTGTATTGTTCTCGATTGGTACATTATCCTTTTCCTTGTTATATTGAATTGCTCATTTTGAAATTCCTGAAACTGAAATTACTTTTAATTGCTGTGTACGTTCGCCCCAGCTTACGATCTGCTGATCTGAACGAAATTTCTGACTCTTTTGTACGGGTTATTGATGAAGAATTATCCAATTTTCCTGACTTAAATGTTATGGTATGTGGAGATTTCAATCATTTCGATGCTACTATTTTCGAGCAGCAATTTTCTTTCTATAATTGTGTTAAATCTCCCACTCGACAAGGTTCGTTCCTAGATCACATTTGGTTGAGTGACAACTTAGGCAACAGTTATCAAGACAATGCTGTTATAGGTCCGCCACTTGAGTCCTCTGACCGCAATACTGTCGTTCTGTATGGGAAATGCTATGTACCAACCAATAGAGCTGTAAAGCTGTGGGATTTTCGACGCTCGAATATTGATAGATATCAGTATTTATTATCTGTTTCAGATTTTAACATGGTTTTGAGTTTAGACTGTGTTGATGAAGCATGTGTTAACTTCTATCATTTATTGTTCACTGCTATGTCATTCATTCCTCATAAGTATGTGACTCTGACAGATCGAGATAAGCCTTGGCTCACTCCTTTGCTTAAGTCCTTAATTGATGACCGATGGAGGGCTTATAGAGAAAGAAATTGGCAACTCTACGTTCATTATAAGAAACGAGTGAAGACAGAGATCATAAAGGCAAAGTCAGCTTGGGCAAAACGGCAATCAACTTCCCCGAAACATGTATGGAATGTCGTAAATGAGATTCGTGGCCGTTCTCAACCGAACGAAATTGAAAAATTGATCAATGAGTTTGGGAATATAGAGTCTTTAGCCCAGTCAATACAGATCGAATTAAACAAGAACATGAACGTGGATGATGATGATGCATTGCTTGACATACAAGACGAAGATTGGTCGCCTAACTTCACTGTTTCTGATGTGCTCCACGAATTGTCTCATTTAGTGATAAAGTCTAGTGGTAGTGACGGTATCCCTACTCGACTTCTACGTGAGGGCGCATTGTGGCTAGCGTTGCCCATTCATCACATTTTCACGTTGTCCGTCACAAATCGGAAATTTCCCTCAATGTGGAAGATCGCTGATGTAATCCCTGTGGCTAAAAAGCGAAATCCATCTGTAAAAGACTTTCGGCCTATATCCTTGACATCTGTTCTCAGCAAAATTTTAGAACGTTTGGTATTGAGATCAGTATCAACTCAGTTGTTATCTTTATATGGACCTTATCAATATGCATTTCGTCCTCGTGGTTCCACCGAATGTGCACTAGTGAAAATCCATGACTCTGTGACAACCTATCTTGATAATCCTGAAGTAACTGCTGTGAAAATGACGTGTTTAGATCCAAAGATTATGTATATTATAAAGATGGAAAACTCCCCATTGAATGCATGTTAAAAAAAATGGAAATCATTTTTGTTAGAGTGTATCAAAAAAATACGGTCAGCCATCTTCGATGAGTAGTAACCTTCTTTTTAAATTTGCGGAATAATTAGAATCACGTGTGTTATCGCTTTGGTCGCTGTGTTGCCGTCTTTGGCAGCCAATTAACGATTATTTTTAGTTAGTCACACAAAAGCTTAGAGGCATTTGACAATATAATAGGACAGATATTTAATGATACAAAGTATAAGATTATAAAATATATTGATAAATACTTTCTTCAGAACAATATTTGCGAAGTTTTCCGAAATGACTATTGGATTTTTTTATTCTTAAGGCAATTATAAGTATCACTTGATAAATATCAATTACTTGCAAGCTGTTTGTATTTTTGGTTTTGCTAAGAAACGCTTGGTCTTAGATAGTCTCTTCAAACCAGTTGACTGTCATCGTTTAAAAGCATGCCCTACTGTGCCGCAGCGCAGTAAATTGCACGATTACACATCGGAGCAAGCCGCGTCAAGGGGAAAGTTGAGTTTCGATAAATTCCCTGACATCACGAATTTTGCTGTTGGATTCAATGAAACTGAATACTTATAGGTACCAAGTGTTAATGCATTTTTTGTCGATTTGAATGATTCACTGACGAGGAACATGGTGTAGGCTTGCATTTTGACACCACTTCAGCACTGTAGGCATTGTTGCCTTCTTTAAAATTCTATTCATGTTGCATTTTTTTATATGTTGTGTATTTTCAAATGATTGTAATATGAAGGGTGCTTTTCAAGCCACATATCGGTGTCCATTGCTTGGGAAACGATTGTCAAATCACGTTTTAATTCTATATACCACGCAAGGCAGAGGTTGAGGTTAGTAAATTCAAATTGTAATCCGAGCTGGAATTTGTACATGGGATGCTATTGAGAAGTGAGAGACAGGCGTCAGATGGCCATCCTCAACGAATTGGCAATCTTGTTTAGAAATTCTTATAGTAGATCTACGTATGTACTGCAGGCGCGTTGTCAACCTCGAATCTATCACGCCTGGTCCTGACTTCGGCGCTCGTTTTCAGGAATTATAAAAAGAGATGCGCCTGTTGCGCGAAGAATCTGAAAATAGAAAACGCTCTATGTATATCTATGTGTATCAATGTGAGGGCTGTCAGGCTAGGTCTGGTAGCCTTTTCAATGTCAGTGTTCAGCCTGGAATTCGTCTGTTGCATGTTGTTTGTGTGTGTTCTAACAGCTATTAAGCATGTCTGAAGGTTTCCTCCTGATTTTTGGTTGGAAAAGTATCTCTGACAGATGCGTGATACCGTGACAGCAGTAACGCAAATGGTAGTGAAACTGTAAAAAGAAACCCGCAAAAATGAGCTTCGAACTGCAATTGAATTTCCTTGATATTGTTTTTTCAAGAATTAATTATTGAAATATATGCTTCATTCATGATTACTGGTATTCTGTGTCATGATCTCTTTATTGGCGTGGTGTTATCATGACTTTGACATCAAATTAGACGTTTGACACGGTTCAGCATCCTGCTGATATTACAGTGCAACGTCACATCGTCCGCTTTACGGTGTCATTGAGATTTCAATACGGAATCGATCGGTAAAATTGATCGTGGCATATGGTCCGGTCTACATATCGCTAGTATCATCAATTTTTGAGAATTAGCTTCACATTCGTCTGTTTTAATCATAAACTTGACTCCTCGGTGCGTTTGATAGGCATGTGCAATTGGATACGCTGAGTACACGTCGCCACCCGTTAGAAAATGCTAAAATAATATGTCACAGTGAAGTTGCTGTTCAACTTAAAATGAGTCACGCTTGTCAGTCGTATCATAACGAGACTCGATGAGAGACAAGCTAGTTTTATGACCACCGCTGCAACTGCGGATGATTGCGGAAATGATCAGAGCGAAATGGTCAAATTCCGTTTATCGAAATTGATTCCGAGAACATCTTCAGAACTCCAAGTGAAATGTGCGAAGAATGGTGTCACGGATGACTCGCACACTAAGACAAGGAGAATGAGAGACCTGCAGACAATTTAGGTCTACTGAGTTCTTTTCGGACTCAACTTACGAACTTTAAAAGTCCGTAAAAGTCTACGGACATACCATCTATGGAGAACTTTCAGTAGAACATCATGAAGCAATTCTTCGGTAGGTCTAATAGCAAGGTAGGCTCTCGTCATGATTAGGGGAAATCATTTGAATGAAATTTATTTGAACCTGATCAATGTAATGACACGAAGAGTTGAAACATGTTTTCAGGCAAAGAAGAGGAAGAACTCTACCCCGCGAGTAGTTTGAAAATAAATATTTAAGGAAGCATTTTCTTATCAAAGGAAAATCAGAGATTGTAAAACTGCTTTGAAAATTGTCAAATGACTAGAAATATGTGGGTATTGCAATTTTAATGCCCAAACATGTGGTACAGGGAGTTCTAAAGTACAAAGAGTTCTTTAGAACTCCCTGATGTCGTCTTGCATGACATGAGTTCAAAGTAGCCAACGCGGCAACGGAGGTTTAGTAGTCAACACAGCTGTTAATAAATGAATCACCTATCAGTCTTTTACCGTAGATTTTTTCGGGAGTTTTTCTAATGAAAACAAATTGAATAAGCTAGTTTGAATGAAGAGCACTCGCTTTGACAGTTTAATTCTTTGTCATCTCTAATTAAAATATTTTTCTATGATTCAAATGTGGACAAGAAATATTCACACTCGAAGATCTGTTGGAGAAGGAGCTGAATGAATTGAAGAACTACTCCGTGTGTTTGGACCAGTCTGAAGACGTCATGTATCAATGCCCTAGTTTAAGGCAGGCTATGAAATAACTAACAAATGTATTGCTGCAAGAGTCGCTACCGTCATGCTTTCATATTTTTTTGGAAATTCATAGATTCGTTTTATCATGTTATATTACGTAAATACGCGTTTCATAAAATCAGATTGTCTTCTGGTAAGAGTATTTTAATCAGGATAGATGTTTTCTTTAGAATTCAGATATTCGAACTTCGAACGATCATATCGATCCACCACAACTTTTATAATGGAATCATACTTTGAATTCAGATGAATTTTAGTGCTTTTTTGTCCAAGGATCAATGATATCTACGTTGGAAGTTTCAGTTTCCAACTTGAGTTTTACTAGATGACGGTAGATTTAAGGTCATAAACATGCGGCTTTCTCTGCATATTCTCACACGCTGTGAAATAGCACGATATCTTGTCGTTAATTTTCAATGCAAATGAAAATAAGTCGACTTAGAACATGAAGTTGTGTTAGTGAGAACAAAAGAAAGCATGGGTCGTTGAGCAGAAAAATGCAAGATTCAAGGGAATTTGTTCAGAGGGTCAAGGAATTTTCGGATTTTCTGAAATTTGAACACCTCTTAGTAATCCATGACAAAAAGAGTGAAAGGCAGCAGTAATTGTATAGTCATGCAGTATTTGTTAATTAGTCAATATAAATACGGCCAAATAAGCTCCATGCCTGAATCCGTTCATATACGAGCAGGTTGGACATCGGACATGGACAGAGCAGGTGCATGTAAGTAGGCTTTCCTTCTTCATCATAACATCTGTGGAATTTTCCGTAAATTTCCATATTGCGTGGTCCGTGCTTTACAGTGACCCTTTGACCTCTAGCGTCGAAAGAGGGAGTACTTTTGAATATTTGAAGTGATTAATATTTCAGACTAATTTGGCATGGTATGGTGCAATTTTTATGGATAAAGTCATGATGAGAAATGACGACTAAGTGTCAGAACGCCCGTGCGTTATTTATGGAATTGTTCATCTCTTAATTCGTATGGCTTTACGGAATGATAAAACAAGAAATCGAAATGCATTTTGTATTCTACTTAAAGCCGCATGCACATTGTTATGATTTCTTGTGGTATCGAAAACAATTTAATGAATTGCAGACTATTGAATTCTTAGTAACGAATATACTTATTTCAGTAGTCGTACAAGGTAACTGGTAACTTAATTGGAATGAGTAATCTCCGATTAGGCACTAGTGCGTAAATCCTTCTATGCATAGGGGTGATCGAAATGTGCTTCCATGATAGGCATTTTTACAGGAAGCTAAATATTGATCAATTTCACAAAACACAAATTGTCGCCCATACTGCTTGGATTATGTATGTATATATATGTATATATACTGCCTGACATAAAAAATGCTCCACTCTAATATATGAACTTTATTCCACTCACACTCATGAATTATAAGATAGCATTTTATATAAAACATTATATTTGAATAAATGGGAGACATTGGTACCGAGTATGTCCTCCCCGCACTGAAATGCAGCTTTGAAGTCTCATCGGCATCGAGTCGCAAAGATGATCAAGCCGTTCCTGATCCAGCAATGACCATTGATCGATGAGTCTCTCTGAAAGAGCTGTCAGTGTTGATGGCGGATGATGATATGCATCTCTCACTTTCCGATCAAGTTCATCCCAAGTTCGATCGGAGACAGGTCGGGGGAGCGTGAAGGCCAATGGACTGCGACAGTTCGACTTCCGTACCAGATACCGGCCCAGATCATCACGCTGCCACCACCATAGCGGTCATACTCAGATATGCAGCAGGGTGAATATCTCTCACCAACCATTCGATACACTCTAATGCGACCATCGTGAAAATCCAAAGTGAAACGGGATTCATCCGTCCACATCACTTGACGCCATTCCTCTGTGCTCCACGACAGATGCTGCTCACACCATTCCACACGCTTTCGCTTGTATTCGAGACCTGTGGAGAAAAAAATTGGCAGTGAAACAATGTCATTGTGTGAAATTCTCGCATTACTTACTTAGAGGAATTCTTACAGCAGGTCGGTATGACCTCAGGCCCGCTTCTGCTAGACGGCGATACGCTGTTCGTATACTGCCTGCAACTCCTGCTGCAAATATCTAACAATGGCTGACTATTTTACTTCAAGACTGACGAGGAAGAAGTTGAGCTACCCAACATTAATATATGAATCTCAAGCTGTCCTCTCAGATTTCCACAAATCTTCAATGGTTGACTAAATTATGTACTGTGATTACTGAAGTAGTTTCCTAAGGTTCCACATATTCAAGACTGGTTTGACCTCCAAGGAAGACACTGTTATCAAATGTACACTTTTCAAACCTGGGTTGTACTATATTCTTGGTTTTCGATGGCATACTTCAGTGTATCCTGACCTTCTTGCCCATTCAACTCCGTTCGAATTGTCAACCGGCTCCATTTGGTAGCAGTTCTCAATGCTACGCTTTGTAAACAGATGACTGAGGTAGGCAGCTTTGCATTTCTTCCATTTCTTCCATTTCTTACAAATCCTGGAATCGGTGCCGGAATTCATTCATGAGTGGAAGGACATGCTCTGTGATGATCAAACCACGGACGCATGGCAAAATTGGCAAGTGATCGCGAAGTCGTGTCTCATGAGTTTCCTATGCCTGAATTCTAACTTATTGACAATGCTGAATAACTTAGTCTTTGAATTAATACGTGCCTTTTCGAACCTTGTAGCTCACAGCTCAGCAAGGTGACAGGTTTGGAGTCAACAAAGTGAAATGATCATGATGAAAATTATGATTGTTCATGACGTCCGATCACAGTATACTAAGTGATTTGCAGAATTATGGTAGGGATGTATTAAAAAGAGTAGCTTCTGGTGCTCTTGTGAACCCCTGGCATATTTCCTAAAGTTTCGCCCCCCAAAAAAATCATCCCTTGACCTACGTGAACCCCCTGGCGATCTCTCCTCGGTTGGGAAACACTGCTATGAGACTATAGGAATATCTGTTGTTATACTGTGAAAATTTGTGAGAGCTCATATAATCACCTTTCGTTTATATAGGTATATCAGAATTCGTTTTCATACATGGAGCACTACATTGACGGATTTCGCGATATGCCGGCATATCACTACGTTATGGTTTATCAATAATGTTATTATTTTGATAAGATTATATCGCTATTATCCTGTTGTGTTACTTCTATGCATTATGTTTTAGGACTGGCTTTCATCTATTTCCGCAGAATTTATCATAGAACTTTGCAATACAAAAATGAAGTTCAGTCAAATGACTAATTAAGTAACATCTTATGCGTGATTTCTGAAACATCTTCAATTTTGTTACTCATGATTTAATTGATTTTTCAGAAAATAAGCTCTCAAAACGCGAAGTTGAGAAAGAAAACCACGAAGGAAGATAAAATAACAAGTGCGAGTAGTTCACAACTGAAGAAGGACTTCATTTCTCATCAATGGAGCGACGGTGACTTTGGTGCCAATGGGAGAAGGTGGTCTCCATTGTTGAATAACTTTTGTTTATCACTATTATTTAAGAGCGCAGCTGCGCATCGTGATCTCAGATCCCACTTCTTGCCATCCCGAATTACACCTATGAAGCCCCCTTAAATTCATCTTGCGAACATTTCTCATCTGCCCTGTATTAATCCAGCTGCTCGGAATAAAGCTATCTATAGGAAAGCCACAAGAGAGGTAAGTTCTATAAATGAAGGAGCATTATAAGGTATTGTGACATATATTGTATGTGTATAAGGTATATTGTGATTGATACTTAGCAATCGACTGCATATAATGGTATAATTTAAATTAGAAAGTGATTTTTCGTGCTTCGTGGAATCTTTCTTTCATGATTCAGCATCGTCCGCCATCAGTCAATCATTCGAATTTGAATGGTTAACTTTAAAATACGTTTGTTCAACCACAACGAAAAAAGGGTCCATCCTATTGTACTTGGAAGTAATGTGGACGGATATTAGCCTATATATATATTCGTAAGAGTAGAGACTGCAAAATGTAGGCTTACCGGAAGAGCAGCTTCTGTCTTCGAACAGCTATAAATTACACGTCAGGGAAATCGGTATTGCTAAACTATCATATTCTGTAGTTAAGTCTCGTCTTAAAATTGTATTTGAAAATTTTGCTTTTCGAAATCTGACTCCGGAATTTTATATGATTTGTAAATTTGTAATTCTAAAATGGCATCGTGATATCCGCGTGTTCTTGGATGAGCTCACTATTTTCCGTCTCATTTGAAATGCAAGCTTTACATTGATTGTCATGGAAATCTAATGGAAATCATTTTCAATTTATTTTAAAAAACGGAAAGACTTTGGTGCAAGGGATCCTTTTTTTGCAGAATGATTAAATATGAGTGTAATATGTAGATTGTGGTGAGTCAGTAGTTCTGCCGCAGCTCACCTCCAATTTCAAGATATTTGTGTGCTCTAAAGTTGAGATGATTTTTGTCCCTCAGTCGCATATGATAATTATGGCGGTATTGTCATAATCAATCACAGAGTGTTACACCAGTTTCTGAAAGCTTATCTTATTTGTGAATGTGTCGCATGACGTAGAAACGCAAGTAACAAATGAGAAATAGAGAACTGATTGAATACTACTACCCATTTACGATCAACTGCTATCTGAATACACGAAATGAATAGGTTTAAACTAATTTATCATTTATGCGAATACACCATATGTGATGGACCAAATGAAAAAAGGCCAATAAAGTTAAACATTTTTAATGCATCCGCTATTAAAAGTATGCCACTGGCGTCTTGTGAACTTTCAGCCTAGACTGAATGAACCAGCGAATTGTAAACTGATTTGTAGGCGATCAAATTGGTAACTTAATGTGTTGCGTTTTGTTCTAGGCCTGCAATTCTGGCATTTGATGCTATGTCTACCCTCCCGTCCTTCCGCTGGATTGACAAGATAGAAGGATTCTCTGAGTCAATCTCCGCGCACAGCCAACTATCTTTCAGGAAACAAATAGACCATCTGTTCGTTATGTACTTGAGAGGAACAACATCCGTATGGAAGCAGCCTATTGGATATCTAGCACTGAGGAATTCGACATCCACCTCTGAATTGAAAGCAGTTTTGAATGAAGCAATTTGGCGCTCTTTTGAAAAGGGTAAGTTATTTCATAGTCATCCATTCATGCATTCGAAATCAGTCATTCGCTTTTTATAAATTCCGATGAACTGTGATGAATGCTGACCAGCAACTTTCTGTGTAGGTCTATCTCTTATCGATGTGTCACAATTAGTTACCTCGATAACAGAATTTTGGAAATGACTTGTTCCAGATCATATGATTATTTAGCGAATATTGATTAAGAGATATTTGATGATGAATGAGCTATGTATTGCAAACATAATCAATCCACAAACAGATTAATCCAATGGTTACAGTAGCATTGTATCTGTACACTTGCGGATTGGAGAACGACATCAGTCCTCATTAGGACAACTTCAATTAATAATTTGAATTACTAAGCATTATATTCTATTATAAATGGCTGCTGTGATGATTTTCATCATCGTATGAGAAATAATACACATTCATGGAGATCAAAGGTTGTCAACCTAAGTCAGCCCGCAGACCAGTGGATTATGTTTAACTTTCTCTTGTGCCTCAACGCAGCTCCATTCAGTGGCTAATCAGTACAGGATGAATATGTATATTGTGACTTTTGCAGGCATGTATAATATTGCATTTGATATTGAATTGCAATTTCTTGGTAAAAAATTACTCTTTTCCACCATCGTGTATGTATATACAAAAGTTGTAAACTGGAAGATAAAGGAAACGAGGTGTACAATGCCCTACATAGTTTCTTTGTTTTAAATACAAGCTATGAAAACGTTTTGGTAATAGTACTTTTGCTATTAAAAAACTTGCCAAAAACCATCCTAGGATATTCAAGGCGCTTCCATCCTGTACAACGACATAGCGATGCTTCCAAGACAATACTGATTTTCTTTATCAAATTAATGATTAACATGTCGCAGCCCAATTTAATAGATCATCTAATCGAAAACGACACCATAGTGTGTTTCCTCCCTTGATTTTTTCAGAAATGTACTTCTGACTACTGAAGCTATGTTATTTTACAGCAAAAATGTTAAGTATAACTCATATAACTTGTATTTTTTCTTCTGGTTTTTTTACTGGATAACTTGTTTGTGGATGATATTTAGTGTATACTGATATCCAGGTGCATTTTCATCATTAGTGACCAGTGACCACATGCGTATCAAAAGAAATTTTGGATCATGAGCATTCTCATGATATGAAGTAGTACGTCGAAATCGAACAATGACTGCAATGAAATGAAAATGTGTCCTATTAATTATCAGTTAACGAAATCGAAATCCCGACTGGAACTCCATGGATTGGTTCCCTTATTCATCATGGGTTTCCTAATCCAGCGGGCATCAAGTCTCTTTCGAACACTCATTCAATTTCACTCAGCTCGTGTTGATGACCTTGAATAGAAAGCGTGGGAAGATTCATCTGCTTCATGGTATAGACAATAATGCAGGACTGTACAGGATGAATACGCGCACGTCCGCCGATAAGTTGTCAGGAATGAGCCAATGAGCGACCGATATGTTTTCAGTGCTCGATTGATGGTTAGTATCTTGCACTTCTGCCGATCAACTGAAACGCAGATGCTATGAGGTGAAGAGAGAATGAGTCAGCTTTGTCTCTAGCAGAAGGACTGCAAAGCATATGTTCGCTGATTGTTAACTCTAGCAGCGGCTACGCCTTGCTAGTTGCTACAGACCGGCAATTCCAATCCTGGGATTGAGAAATTAGCAAAATGAACATTAGCGAATCACTCAAAACTGGGATTGAACTGTGGGATTAGCAATTAGCCAACCCCCGGGATTGAGATTTTCTGAGGCAAATTGATGAGTAGACCACAGTTTTTGCTTACATTGCCTCAGGTTAGCTCACTCCCGGGATCGATCAAATATCGGAATTAATTTGCTCATAGAGAAATATTCTACTTTGACCACAGTTGTTATGTACACGCAGCTAAGGTTTTCAATTCCGAGATCACAGGATCACATTATTTTTACGGGATTCAGAATCCCGGGATTCGTTAATATCTGTTTTTAGACAGTTAGGCTGTATGAAGATGGAGTAACAAGGAAGTAACATTGAAGATAAACATATTTCATTGTTACAAATTGGAATTTATTGTTATATTTGAAATTTCCTTTTTCATTATCAATTCTCATACGATGATGAAAGTCATCCCAGTAGCCATTTATAATAGAATATAATGCTTACTAATTTAAATTATTAGTTAAAGTAGTCCTAAGGAAGACTGATGGCGTTCTCCAATCCGCAAGTGTACAAAGGCAATGCTACTGTAACCATTGGATTAATCCAATGTTAGACCTAAGCTATCAAGAATACATCAGATACGATAGTCATGCAAGTGTGTGTTACTTATTCATACATTTTTACTTTTTTGCTGAGCGTTGGCGCTAACTGATAGTTCGCTGCAATGAGATAAATTCAATCACAATAACGTGACATTAGTAGACCAGCGTGAGCATACGTCCTGGTTTTACCGGAACTTTCCCGGTTTTGGCGATTTTGTCCCGGCGTCTCAAAAGTATCTTTCGGGACAGATGCATGTTACGGTTTTGCCGTGTTTCAGTGCTAAAATTCACTTGCAGATACAATCAAGGCAATGCCTAATGTGAAGCTTAATTTTGACATGCCATACCAACAGTTTTTCAACTTTTTAAAAAAGAGGCAAATGTTGCATGACATACATTCAAACAGAAAATACAAAAATACGCAAATAAACAGCATTTCTGATTTTCTTGCCATTTCAACTATAAATAAAGAGTTTCGATACAACATTAGTTTCTTATCGTGTACAAGAAAACCATATGGAAACAATGCTACTGAGGGAGGCAGAAATGTGAACACAGAAGTGATTAAACATTAAATAAAGTGTATTTTCTTATTTATATATAATGCTTTGTTGATAAATCGAAATACAAAATAGCGGTTTTTGGTGAGATGTGTACAGAAGAAATCACGTTTCGGAAGAAAATCTGACAAATGACTTGTAGAACGCAGGTTTACAAAACGGCATCAACAATTTGCGAGAGTGTCTTGCATGCCTATTTGGCGCACGAACAATAAAAAAAGATGTGAGAGGATGACAGTGTGCGTGATTAGCAACTTCTCGAATCTATTTGACACAGCCTCGATCAAGTCTGACTTTCAGTGGAAGCTTAATGGTGATGAACAATGTCTTTGGGCCTATCGGTTTTGTCCCGGTTTTGGATAAAAATAATCTGGTCACATTGCATTAGACAAACAAAATCAATCACTACGGTATGTGAAAACCAATGAAACAGATAAAGTCCTTTGGTAACTTAATATTTTTTCTTGGCTTTCACATACCGTATTGATTTTACCTGTCTAATGTCACGTTACTATGATTGAATTTATCTCATTTTTGTCATAAACAAGAATGAATTTTTGCGCATCTTTGTGCAGCATGCCAAAAATTGTTTGCTTTCACTGATATCAACAAATAAAACTGTGTTCAGGCAGTCGAGAGAAAGAAAGAGAGCGTTATGCATACAAGCGCACTAATATTTACTGTAATGAATTTTTGAAGTGATTATTATGCAATATCGGTCTGCTACCAGACGTTACAAAAGTCATGGGATTTGCATTTCGATTTGAAAATCACAAACCAGGTTTTAATGCGACAATGTATATTGTGAACGATAATCAGATCTGCTTATTGTTACATTTTATGTCTGCATGCGAAAAGAAAACTGTCAATTTTTTATAAAAATTTCATATTTATTTAAATATTTAAAAATAAAAACGACAAGTGTTGGTCGATCGATTTCATGTCATTATTGGACATATCTTCAGGACAAACTTACAATGCAGATAAAACCATTAAATACATCAATTGAGAACTTGTCAAAGCTAAAAGAACTCTTGGCAATTGCGTCTAAAACCACAGAAATTGAGTACATGCTAAAAACAATACAATAGAAACTGATTTGCATTTACAATTCCGTCTAAAACTGCGGAATTCAATCAAATGTTAAAACAATAAAATTGGAACTGAAGACTCGTGTTCGTTCATCAAGGTTGAACTATTGATTTGTTTCATGATCAGACTTTCAGCAGTGCGCGTGTACTTTGTGCGAAAAACTATCTGGAAATTGTCATAGCTATTTCTATGAACGTGTTTGGTTATCTCAGTATCTTTAGGTCAACTAAGTATAGTAGTCTAGTATATTAGTCTACTTTCTAAGTGTTCACGAATTCTGGTGGTAAAGTGTCTACGAGTCTCGCCAATATAGCAATTGTCACATTGCCAACATTCGAATTTGTATACAATACTAGAGGCGAAACTCATAGGCATCTTTGTTCGGAAACAATTTTCTCGTTTTGAAAGTATCGAAGGCGACAGATAATTTGCAAGTGTCGGGCAAGATGCGATTGATCGAGTGAACAGTTTTAACAGTTTGCTTTTCTTTTTCTTTGATGTACGGTAATCGCCAATATATGCGATCACGGTCCAAATCATCATCATTTTGACCATTACTAGGTCCGGAATTCAAAATTTTGTCTCTAATTTTCTAGATGACTTTAGTGTGAAAACCATTGTTAATAAACAATAGATGCGATTTTATTACAAGCACTCTCAAAATAAATATCTTTGCTAGAGAGACGCTTAGCACGATAAATGAAGGAGTAAATAGCAGCAGTTTTGTGCTTGAAAGGAGCAAACGATTCGTAAATAATCAGATTTCCATCAAATTGATTCATCAAAATGATTCGTAAATCAGATTTCCATTTTCAGTATTGGCTCTTGACATAAAGGAAAGGAACATAAACAAAAGGAACATAAATACCGGTGTTGATGTCTTTCAAAGTCCATTCAGTCTCAAATTTATCTGCATTTTTGTGTACAATAACGGCGAGAAATTTGATTTGCTTTTCTTGTTCATTTTCCATGGTAAATTGAATACTTTTATGCAAAGAATTCAAATAGTCGAAAAATTCCACAGCTTCAAGTTTGTTTTTGAAGACTGCAAAACATTTTTTTATTTAAATATGTTTCAAAATTTCATTATTTAAATATGTTTGAATACATATATATATTTTAAATTTTATTAAAAAATCATTTTTATTTCATACCAGTTTATCATTACTAAGGCAACCCAAAAGTCGTAAACCCAAATGAAGCAATATTGAATTTATTCCTTTATTATCTTTCCTAGCACCTGCCACTTGAAAATGGGGGTGTTGCCGTTTTCTATAGATCATTTCAATGTGTATAAGTAGTACACAACTTCATTATTGCTACAGGGAAATGACTTGCGGATGAGGGTATCAACCGTTATATTGACTGCTACACATTGTAATATTTTTGAAGTGCACAGTTAATTCACTTTTAAAATTACTACGTCGCAGATTTCATAGTTTTTACAAGTCGTATTTGTGTTGCCCTCAGTCAGTGCATGTAACATGTTATCAGGAGGTAATCGTTCAATATGTTGCTTTGTAACTAATTATAACTTCAGTTAAAAGCACGACGTAGTCACTTAATTTTCACTCGATTTTTATTATGCAGGAGCATGTAGTTACAGCATTGCTTCTATTTTTATCTCCCTATACCTTCACTATTTCTTCACTTCTCCATATATTTTTCCATTCTGTCTTTTGTTTATTTCTGCTTTTAGTCGTCTTTTTTGTATAGTTATTTATCTTTCCCTAGATCAGTTTAATCACTAATCTAATTTTTTCATTTTCACTTCTTTTGTCTATTAAGTTTTTTTAGGGGGACAACTGATGTGTCTATGCCCGTGGTCTTCCCTCAAACTTTGTTCAACAAAGAAGCTAATTGCACTGAATTTCATTAGACATCGGTTGGTTTTATAATATCGTTGCCTTGAACAAACAACCGTTCTATTATCCATAAAACTATATTTAATGTCATAATCAGATTGAAATACTTAATGATGGTGACTAGATAGCATGTAGTGGAATACTTTCACTTAGAAGATAAGAGAATATACAGTAGTTTTCTATGGTATTGCATAGGCAGTCTCAACAGTCATAAACCGGTTTCAAATTTAGCGCTACAAATTTCATTTTTCATTCATGCTCTAGGAGTCTATCTGATTAACGTGATTCTTATACTGGTTGTGAACATTTCTTCAACACTTGATATCAAACATTTTCTTCGGATATTTTCTATAATAGCCTTTGTAATCACACAATAGATGAAGCTTAGAAAATTACCTCCAAGAATATTAGACTGTACGTACAATTTATAGCACAATTACTTAATTGCAGTGCTTATTACAGAAGTGCTTTAATGATTTCGTCGATAAGAGCAGAAACAAATCAAATTATAATTGATCCTGTTGATTAATAAATATAATTTAGAAATAAATTTTTATTGATTTTGTAAGATTTATCTGTTGGATTTTGCTGATTTCATATTGAATTATGCTGTGTTTATATTGATACTGAATTCATAATTACTGATAATATTTAACCTGTTAAGGATGGAGGACGAGCTCGTCCTTGCTATTCAACTGCCGAGTTGAGCACATAAGAAAATCAGTCTATAAGTGCCGAGGACGAGGTGCGCCACCTGGGCAGATTTGGCATTTAAAAATAGGACGAGATGAGCTAACCTGTCTTCAAGAGGCTAAATATATCTTTATATTGAACCGCCGGGAGTTGTTAGTGGAAAAGTGGCAATGCAATTTCTATTCTGGATATTGGAATAACCACTCATTAGTGAAGTCATAACCAGAGGGAATTTCTGAATATTCATCTGAGAAACTGAAATTGCTGCTCGAGCAATTAGGTTGGCAAAATATATTCTCGTAGACTGATTGTGACGTCATAGAATTTAACTTAATTGTCCTGATTGCACGATACAGTTAGATTTTTAGCAGTTAGAATATTGATTCTCTTTAAATTCGGCATTTAGTAGGAACAGCCAGCTTCCACTATTTCTCAGTGTCAGCGTCCCTAATTATCGACTTACAGATGTGCGTGAAAAAAAGAATCTAGTGTGTCTTAGTAGAGCCAAAGTACTATTGATACTATACTATAATTATACACTTCATGATCAACGGCTGTGAATATATTCTCATTGTTGCGACCTTCATTATATTGATGTCGAATATCTTTCAGATTTGCCATCTAACAAATGGTGTTGTAACATGACCGACCAAGCCCACATTCGTCACTGCCTCGACTGAGTGGATGGAATTCTGATAGATTATTAGCATCCGATCTCCATTTTCAGTATTGGCTCTTGACTTTGATCAACTGGCTTCAACAAAGACAACAACACCCAAAGATAATGGACGGTTTTTGATAATACTGTCCTGGTGAGTTGATTTCTTCCAAAAGTTCAAAGTAAGTTCAATTGTTATAAATGAAAGATAAATACATTCGTCAATTTCTTGACTGCGTGGATGGAATTAGATGCTTTTGTGAATTTGCTGCACACAAAAGCAAATATTGCTCTCAATTTTAGTCTGCCGAAAAACCAAGCAGAGAGAGTATGTACTCATGTGATAATGAAAAAGAAGTCATGACAGCAGCATGCTGCTAGTAATATATCGCTTGTGACTCCAATCAAGATGCTACTACAAAATAAAAGCTGTGTTTCCTCATAACTGATGCTTGTTTTCTTTCACAGAGTGGATCAACTATGTTAGGTTATGTATCGGCAGATGCCAAAGCTAGCATTGATTTGCTGCTTCGCTGTAATCTGTCAGTTTTTATGCAAATCCCACCAACATTACCAATAGTTATTAATCGATCACTAATTGGTAAAGAAAAGAGATCAGATAGCACGAAGGCATCTACTATTCGAAGCAGAACTGTAAGTCTAAATTCGAGCATTATTACCATAGCTCCACAAAAATCATGCTTCAATTCCGCGCACAGATTTCTGTTGCTGCCTCAGTGATGCCATAAGTATAGAGACAAGCAAGCAATTAAATTACAAGTCTTTCAACAAATCAGTATTGAATTGATATTTTGTGAATATAAAAAAATTCTTGCGAATAAAAAATTTTAGAGGTGAGTCATGATAATGTGTCGACTTTAGGGACACTTTGAAATGAATGTTTCCTTCAATTGCTCTATAATGTTTTCTTCCATCAGTTTCCATGTCTCATCATAAATTCGCTTGCGGTTGAGGTATCTTGGACTTCTATACTGCAGCAAATTATATATTTATTGCATATTACTGCTGTCTTGTCCTCAACGAGTAGAATACATTTTGAGGAGTAGTTTCCAAATTTTCGCGGAGTTTACAGTCTTTATATTATCCATTGTCTTTGTTTAGATCTATCAAAGGCATTTGATAAAGTTCTTCCCAATGTCTTATTATATCATTTGTACACTCATAATGTCAATCGAGGGTTCATTTTATGGCTACAAAGTTATCTGTGTAGGCCTAATCGTCATCAATGAGTAAAATTGAAAGGCAATTTTGGCCCATTATCTAATGTACACTCAGGAGTCCCACAGGGATCAATACTTGGTCCGACTTTGTTTGCATGTTTAATGGGATCGCTAAACGCTTCGCCTTGCTCTAAAATTGTTTTGTATGCTGACGATGTCACTTTAATAGAGCCTTTTGTAAATGGACATAATCCAAATGACATTCCACTTGTGAGTGAATGGACCCTGTGGGAAAAATGAAGTCGTTTTTGTGTCGGATGAATGTCATCAATGAATTTTGCCGACTTTCCGCGATATTTTTTCATAATTCAAGTAGTTTCTATTTATGCTACTACTTTTAGTTTTACAAGTAGCAACTATTGAAACTTTTATTTCAACAGAGAACTTCAATGCGATGTCGGGGAGATATCGGACCTACATTATACCATTTACGAATTTTTGGACTTATTATATAATTCAGGGAGATTAAGAAAGAATTTTCCAAAAATATTGATGTATCGTCTCTTCGAACCTGTTCAGGAGTCGTCAAAAGCACAGCTTCGAGCAAAAATAGAAAATTAATTTTGCTCGAATTCAGGATGTATAATTATTTTGCCGTACTGAATGCCGCACTGGATTAAAGATATACTGACAGTTTATGTAATGGCAGAAGAGCATACTTATAATCTACAGGATGACTGTCAATAGGAGTCTATTCTTCATGGTGATGCTTCAAAACAATTGTTAGTTCATTCCTTGGTAATTTATTCCAGTTAAAAACAAAGCTGGGTAAGAAATATATACATGTCCCGACGCGTTTCGAGTGCTCACTCCTTTGCTGGGGACAAATCGCTTAAATCGCGATACTTTTAATCGATGGAAAGGATAAATAAAATAAGTTAATATATAAATATAATAAAATATAATAAATAAGTTATGTAAAATACGTAAAAATTATTCACTTGTTTGTTCTTATCAAATATAATTATAATCATTTATTTGAAAGCTACTGCGGCCACTTTCTAATTCTGTAAATACAATGCACGTGGTCACCCTCACTGTAAATCTTCCTAATTACGTGTGGTAGCCACGAAGGAGACTAGAATTTGTGATTGTTAAAGCTCATTTCTTTATTTGCCATTACTAAGCATTACAGAAGCAGATAAGAGTTTCATATGAATTCGTTCAACCATACTATTACATTAAAACGTATTACATTTTTTAGTAGGTGTCATTGCAGTTGGGCCTAAAGTGTGACTTCTTACTATTGCGCTGCCAACTCGAACTCAATATATGTGAAGTCTACTGCTACAAATTGAAAGGTGTCCACAATTAGAATGCTCGTGAAAAATTGAAAGAAAAATATCACGGGTGAATAATTTTGGAGTCTTAATTGCTTTGTCAAGTGTTCTTAGCTATTCAGACATGTGATCTCATCATTTTGACAAAATTCTGGCATGGTTAGATACTATATAAAGCTACTTTCGCTTCGAATGCCATAACTTCCAGGTCACCATATCCAATTATCCATACAGGAATTGACGCCAGTGGGCTGTTACATTACTAATGTCACGTGGGTTTTCAGAAAACATATGCAGATTGCTAGAACTCAAGCAAACAGTGTGATTATTCCCCTATTGAAGCACGTAAATTTGTACAGTTTCCAATTGTCACGTTATTTCCACGCATGGCTGTGTTATGTATTCCATTAATTTGGATTGAGATAGGAGATATGTTGTTGAGAAAGTTTTCGTCTTAAAAAATGTGCATACTTATGTATCTTTATCGTACTAGAAGTCTAGTGTGTTGACTTAAGAAAAAGTTGATCGAACCAAATATGTATGTTTTATCAAAATCCTCCCTTATTCTGTCAAACGATGAATTGGCATTGCCGACATCCGGCCCATCCTTCAATATTGTCGGAGAGGTTATTTTCACTGCCAGCTGCGTTGAAATATCCTTTCACCTATAGTCAGGGTATTTGCACGCCAACTGACGTTGAAATAGCAATCCTATTGCAAATTCTTATACACACGCATCGAGCCGTGTTAATATCTGGCCCAGTGTGGGACAGCTATTCGCACGTGGAAATGCGTTCGATTAGACGAAGCCGGTGGGAAATATTTGCACGCACCAATAGGATGCATCAGTGGCGGCCCGTCCATATGGGGCGCAGCCGTTCACCATGTATTCTGATATCAAAGAAAATTGGCAGGTTTTTTAAACGTAACTAATGCGATAAATTGAACCAGCTGTGGTTCCATGATTTCCGTCCAACTAAACACATCAATCAAGGCGCGTCAATCATTATCAATCGTCCCTATCAATTTTTCTACGCCAACGGTCGACTGCATTTCAAACAGTGTCAGATATTAGCGATAGTGCTGTGGTGCGTAACGCTTTGGTCTATTTCCTGGTAGATAAAATGAATTATTTCTAGATTTATTGCATGCAAAATAATGATCATGAATACTAAATTTTATTAACGCTGCATTTTTATTCTGACACAACTTCAACTCGTTATGTAGACAAATTGCATTGCTCAATGACAATGCACTAGATTATAATGATTGTAATTATTATTAAATTATTATATACACTTAATATTATTATATCAATATCATTATTATTAAGTACAGTCAATCTATATGGTAAAGGCAATATGCCAAAATGAAATTGAATAATATTGAGTCAATTAATTAAGCACAAAGTGATGTAACTCTACTGATGAAAATTATAACTTTAGTCTTATAAGGCTCTAATAGGAAAAAGTGACTACTGCAAGTACATGCGAATAGTAAAGACTTACCTAAATAGAATTACTTATACGAATTATGATAAAGACATAGCTTACTTGAACGTACTTATATTACGAGTTCGACTGCTATTCTTTAACGTGTTTGAAATACTTCATCAGTTTTTCTCAACTTTGTTGTAACGCTGACGGTCGATTGGTTAATTGAAGATTGATACCAGACCTGTCATCTGCTGACTTATTTAATATTATTATATTAATATTATTATTAGATGTCCCTTAAAAAAGGGATTTTATGCAACGAACTTCAATTTCATGATTACGAAAGTTGTTTTGAAAGTGTGTCATAATAACATTTAGAAAGATATGGCATTTTCAAGCCATCACATAGACCAAACCGTTGCGGCTATTATTTGATCACATGCTTCCAAAAAGCAATCTATAGTTTGAAGTTTTGCAAACGTAGGCCTTCAAAGTGAATTTTCCACAAAGACTGCAGTCTGTGTACTACTGGATTAATGTATTTTAAAAATTTGTATAATCACCTCACCATTTTTATGGCCGTGTCTTCCGGATAGACAATGTAATTCTGTACTTATTTTGGCAAAAACAGCTCGCTTATTGGATCGTTCTTTGAAATTGTAAGTTTCTTTGAACAAATTGTAAATTGTTTACATTATGCGCCATGTCTTGGTAAAAACAGACTTCTTCCAATTCGACACATCTACTTAATTTATTTCACAATTTCTAAAACTTAAGAGGATCCTAGGCTGTAACTAGACAGAACAAATTAAGACAATAAGTGCAGTTTAAGTCAAAAAATTCAAACTCTTAACGTTAAAGATCTTGGAAAGAAACTGGTGATAATGTTGAACAAGAGTCATAAGCAGGTTTTAGGACCGATTCTGCAATGGAAGTTTCGTTCGAACGAGCGCTGACAGAGAAAGTTTAGTTAAAGTTCATGTAATTGTGTAGCGATATTTCAGATGGTACAGGGCGGGGCGACTTGATAAATGCTATCTAAATGCGCATTTAAAGATGTCTTGTCGATGTAGCACTTATCACAGTATTTAGAAGTTAATTTGAGCATCAGGTTCGAGGCGTGAACATCAGACACCCTAACTTTGAGGTGAAGAAAATGAAGTCTTTATGGTATTGAATACATGCATGATATTACTAATCAGATTTCTATTGAAACTTCGTTTTTATACGTTTCAATAAATTTCTGATTACCGGTTTTATCATTCAGAATCCAATTTTTTCCTCTCGAAGACTGTTGACAAGCACTTTAAACACTAGCAAGTGTTTCATCGGAAAGACAGATATCTGCAAACGTCAAGTCGCCCTGTACCATCTGAAATATCGCTACATAATCACATGAACTTCGATCAAGCTTTCTGTCAACACTCGTACATTCAAACTTGCTTATGAACAACAAAGCTGCTTATGATACATATCTTATTAAACATTAATACCGGTTCTTTTCAAATATCTTAAAAGTTGTGAGTAACTTATTGTATTAATTTTTCGGTACAGTTTACATGCCTCGGAGCCTCTTATGTCTTTGAAATTATAAAATTTGGAATCAGAAGATTTGAAAGAAGCCTCTTGTTAAAAACACGGTTTTCCGCGATAAATGTATTTTTTTCTATGCCCTTCCTTTTACATTGTACATTTATTTGTTAATACACAGTCGTCTTCAGATTTCATATTGTTTTCAATTTGTGCGTTTTTAAGACAAGCATGCTTAGGTGAAGATAGTCACGGGGAATTTTATCTTTTGGTAGTCATCTAAAGGAGCCTAGCAATGTCAGATTGACGTCGGAAAATGATCGCTTTCGTATCATATTTAAGTAGTATATGTATATCGGATAGACATTGGATTGATGGACTCATAAGTTGCACATCTATCCGATGTTAAAAAGCACTGCCCGTTGCCGATGTCTAAACGACGTTCGCATTGGACATCGGTCCGATAAATTTTTTCCCACAGGGGATTGATTCACACAAAATATCCTTAAATTTGTGTAAATCGAGTCAGATCTTTTTCCAAAAGGGCAGATTTTTCGATTCTTCAGAACACTGTGACATTCCTACTGTGAAAAATATAAAGATTCTGGGTGTCTACTGGAACATTTCGTTGGATTGGAATTTTCATTTCAATAAAATTTTAAAGCTTGCTGCGCAGCGATTATATGTCATTCGAACTTTGAAATCTTTTTTGTCAATTGATCAATTGATAATTGTATACAATGCTCTTGTTGCTCCGCTCCTGTTGTATGCTGCTCCACTTTTTGCTTTTCTTCCAAAGTGCATTGAAGGGAAAATTGAAAAGTTCCATCGTCGAGGGCATAGGATAATCTGTGGCAGTGATTGTGTGAATATTACTCATTTTCCCTCATTGTCCTCAAAAAGATGTGAAAGAGCAATGCGATTTTTCCGGAGTTGTGAATCCTCTCCGTTACACCCCTTGCATCATTTGATCCCGGATAGAATGACTTATTCTGGTCAACTGCGTCAGCCTGTTGCTGTATCTGCTACACGACTGCATTCATTTGTTCCATGGGTGTGCTCTAAATTAAATGAAAACTCTTCTGAATGGTGAATATAGCGACTGCACTTTGTAAACATTTTCAGACATATCCCTATACTTAATGCGTAACTTATGATTTTCATTTCACAAATATACATTTCTTGTCTTGTCTTGTCTTGATGAGAAGAGGTCGTGAAGGGTGAGGTCGACAGTCGTGAAGGGTGAGCTCCCGCATACTCGCTCCTTTGGCAATACTGGAAATTCTGGGGGTTGATAAGATCCACCTTCCCATCGTCTGCAAGTGGTACATTTACTCAAAACCTTAGAGACCTGCCTTCGTCCAGAAACTACCCAATAACGTTGACGGAGTTCAGCCAGAGTATGACTTATTCCTGAGTGACCACACTTGACATGACAATCACTGATAACTAATCTTGTGAAGGGATGATTAGTTGGTAGGAGGATCGGATACTTAGCGTTATACGGAATGTCTTCAGCATTGTCTAAGCGACCTCGTGAACGAAGTATATCGTTTTCGTCAATATAAAGTCGAAGTTTTGAGACGTTATCATTTCGTGAATTGTGGTTGAGCGTTGCTATTCTCAATTCTTGTAAACTCATCTTCTGAACTGCCAGCTCCCATGCCTGTCGAGCCCTTTCTAACTCATTTGCCGATGGGTCGCTATTGTTAGTCAGTCGAGTTGCCGTCTCTTTTAGGACATCTCCTAACGAAGAAAAGTTTCCGAGATCAATATCGAAAGGATACTCTGAGACATGAGTAGTAAGAGACGTAGCAGTTTTCTCTGAAGTTTCTTTTAGTTCGTGCTCTCGTTCGTTGTTCTCAAGCCATAATGCTGGCCATTCCGATTCATCCTTTATAATCCAAGTGGGTCCATTCCACCACATTTCGGCATTACGTAACTCGGAAAATGTGGCACCTCGAGTTGGGAGATCAGCCGGATTGTCGTGTGTTCTTACATAACGAAATTCAATTTTCGGGACATTTCTTATTTCTTTTAGGCGATTTTCCACAAATATGGTGTGAAGTTTATTACTTCGAAGCCAATGCAAGACACATTGCGAATCTGACCATAAGACTATGCGAGAGAAAGTGTAAGGCAGTTGCCTTGTGAGAAACTTGATCATTCTTGCTCCAATTAGAACTCCTAGAAGTTCAAGGCGAGGAATTGTGATAGATTTGCAAGGGGCCAAGCGGTTTTTTGAATATATCAAATTCGTTTTTACACATTCACTTGATTCGAAACGAATATAGGCACTCGCTGCGTAAACCTGTTCTGAGGCGTCACAAAAGCAGTGTAGCTGTACTGATTCATAATTGCTTAACCCGATGAATCTCTGTAATTTAATGCTTGGAATCAATTGTAATTCATGAACATGTTTATTCCATTCACTTTGAATAACATCTGGAAGATTGTCATCCCAGTCATTTACGCTATCATTCGCCTGTCGGAAAATGATTTTGCCTTTGATTGTTATGGAAGCGAAGAGGCCTAAAGGATCGAAAACCTTTCCTGTAGCTTGTAGAAGAGCTCGTTTGGTAAGAGAACTAGAGATCATAAAATCAATTTGCGGAATATGAATTTCGTCTTGCCTTGTATCCCATGCAATTCCAAGAACCTTTAACTTCTCTTCTTTCGATCTATCATTCACTGGAATGCCGTTCATGAATTGCAGTGAGTTCGATCCCCATTCTCTTAAATTCATGCCTGCATTATCGAACAATGATTTGGCTTCATCATAAAATTGAAGAGCGTCTTCATTATTATCCTTTCCGATAATTACGTTATCGACGTAAACATTATCTTGAATGAGTTGTGCAGTTTCCTTGCTCGACTGTCTCAAATGATGTAATAGTGTCGCGCTCAGTAAAAACGGGCTGGCAATGGTACCGAAGGGAATTCGTGTAAATCTCATTATTCGTAAATTGTCGTTTGTGGGAGGGTTTGTGGGATCCTTCATCCATAAAAATCGTGCAGCATCTCGATCAGGTAATTGAAGTCCAATAGCCAAGAAAGCCTTTTCAATGTCACTGACGACTGCTATTGGCGACATACGAAATCTCAATAATATCCCACACATATCTTGCAATAATACCGTCCCTGGATAAAGGGCGTCGTTTAATGAAGGATTTGTTCGCTTTGTCTTTGCTGAGGCGTCGTACACAATTCGTACCTTTGTCGTACCAGATTCTTTCTTTATACCATGATGCGGGAGATAGTGAATGTTCGTTTTCTCTTCAGTATCAGTGTCAGAATAAACTTCTTCGATTATTCCTTTATCTTCTTGTTCTTTCATAATTTCACTATACGTGGTCAACAAAGTTTGATTGTTTTCTAATCTTTTCCATAGACTCGACAACCGTCCTCGTGCCAACTCGTAGTTTTTAGGTAATTCCGGTCCGTTCAATTTCCAGGGGAATCTAACATGATAATGTCCATCTTCGAATTTTATAGATTCATTGAATTGATTTATCGTTTCGTCTGCGTCAGTTTGCGTAGGAGAGTCTTTGATTCCGATGCACTCAAGGTTCCAAAAGTCCTCTGGATGATAGTTAATAGAAAGTGGAGACACTGTCGTGAGCATTGTTGAGTCGTTTATCTCATGCCCTTCATCTTCTTCCTTAGAGTGTCCAGAGATCGTCCATCCGAAAATGCTCTCTCTGATTGCTAAGCCAAGTCGTTTGTTGAGAATAATTGAAACCCCACAATAGACTTTATTCAAGATATTAGATCCAATTATGAAATCAATTTTGAAATCTTCAGGGTTGTCGCCGGGTGGGTCAGCGAGGGGAACTTGATCTAATATTCGATATTTGGTCTTATCGATTCCTGGCCTTGCTATCGTTCCGGTCAAAACTCGAAAGACATGTGCACGAGTTTCTATTATTTGACCTTCTAATCCATGCAACGTTATCTCAACAACTGGAACCTGAAACGTCTGAAATTGGTCAGTACCGAAAGTTCCGATCTGCAGACTGACATGATCAATAGGTGTAAGACCTAATTCCTTCGCTTTTGCTTCTGTGATTTTTGTTCGGTGACTACCCGTATCCATTACCGCTCGCCCATGTGGACTGCGCATATTTGAGGGGTTCTTCAGGTTAACCCAGGCACTTGGCATAAAAACATCAACATCACTTGGAATCAGGACATTTTCGCTTGTTGATTCTGTAGCTTCTATACTATTAGTAATTTTATTCTCAGATATCTGAGCAGACGCAACTCCGAATTTTTTGTAGCAAATACTGGCGTGATGATGTGAGAGATTGCAATGAGTACAAGGTGTGCGGTTTCTACAGAACTTTACAGAATGACCGCGGCTTAAGCAAATGTAGCATCGATTATCTCTTTTCAAAATGTCCTTTCTTACATCTGCTTTGGCGTATTTTCTGCATTTCTCAGCAGTGTGGTTGCTTAAATGGCAAAACACACAATTGTGTTTGTTTTCGTCTTAGCTCCTCGTAGCTAGAGCCACTGTTGCCTTTCTTTGTACATACGTGTAGGGTCGTTTCTCCTACTCGGCTGTTCACGAGCCATTATTTCAATTTCGAGCATTTTACATAGCGTTTTGAAATCCCAATCCTGATTTCCTTGCTGACGCGTTATGTTGGCTTCTACATCTGTGGGAATTTTGTCCAATAGCAGAGCAACAAATCCCAAGTCCTTCCAGTCACTTATCTTAATATTCGAAAGATATCGTACGTGAGTCTGAAAATTATTCATCATGTTTCTCAATTTACATGAAAAATCGGAAGATCGAGGCATGTGGAGTAATGATCTGAGATGAGTCAATGTTACGAGTTGCTCTCTACCAAATCTTTCCTGTAATTGATCTCTGATATCAGAATGCAGTTCGTTTGTGGGAATTGTACCCTCAAATGTAGCCTTAGTCTGTCCATCAAGCAAACTTAAAAGGTGAGTTAATTTTACACATGGCTCTAAGTCTGACTGCTTGTGAACCGTCGCGTTAAAAGATTCCCAAAAAGACTTAAACTTCATGGGGTCCCCGTCAAACCTTGGTAACTTTATTTCCGGTAATCTTACAGTCCTTGCCGTCCTTGGCCCATCTACCTTAAGCTCCTTAATAGCGTCATGTAATTCTGAGATTTCGCTGTCATGGCTAGCAGAATTATTAGAACGGTCAGTACCCTCCAAAATCCCAATAACACATTTCAACTCACTCAGACAGGAAGCGATTGATAATTGTCTGGCCTCGGCGTCTTCGACTTCAGCAGCAATAGATTGAGGTAATTCGTCATCGTCGGACATTGCCTATTGGTCATCAGTGTCAATCTCAGCGGCAAGAAGCGACAGTATTTGAGCGTCAATTTCGGCGAGAAGTCTTTGCTTTAACTCCAACTGTGTGAGTATAGCGTGATAGTTATTGATCGCTGGAGGATCATTCGAAGATTCTCGGCGAAATTCGTGGAATCGATTAATCAGTTTCGTTGCACAAGATCGATGAATAGTACGTAATTGTCGTAATTCCTTGATCGTAGACATTGTTCGTCCCGGGTCGCGGCACCATGTAGCGTATTCGCCAAAAACAAACGTATTTCGTGATATTGTAGTAAATTTTTATACTCGTAATAAAAACATCGATTCCATGATTTCTCTTAATAGTAGTTCCGCACACAAATAAGCGTAAGTTAAATCACTTCCCTTCCGCTAGAGGTGTGCAGAGAGAAGTGTTGATTGTTGTCAGAGCCCGAGAATTATCGGCTCCTGCCACTCCTTCACATCAATCACTGATTCTCCTCATTACTCTGACAGCTACATGTAACAAGCTACCACCAGAGTTAGGAGATAAGTCGTTCAGCTGCTCCGTCAGTCAAATCTCCTCACTCCATATTCGCCACGCGACAAGGTGCTTGATATGTGCCTAGTAGGCATATCGTGGTTTTCCGTGTTTCTATGTCGCCTACTAAGTTTACCGCGCGCGTACCATGACGCTTAGCAAGCAAAACATAATTTTTTACTCGGTTTTGTTCTGTAAATGACTTTCTTCTTCTATGTGTATTGACTTTTGAAGCAGTCAATGCATTAGCGTATTCCCACTGTTGTTTAGCACAGATAGTGCAAAATTTGAATCTCTCGCATTTAAAATGATCTTCGCAACTCAAACTCCCTTTCTCCAGGCATTAACAATGGCTCATTTGTCATCGGAACTGCATGGGAAAATTCAACTCGACGAAAGTTATTCGCAGCGAAAAAATATCTGTGCAACCCCACCGTTAAGAAAACGCTTGCCAGAATTGAGATGACAGAAATATATTCACCTCCGAAAGATCGTGGTACTGAAAGGAAGACTTCTCATCGTGTTGAGGATGATCCGGCGTAGAGCTTTTATGAATTCAAGGATACCCAGTCAAGGAATTGTTGATGCTTTGCCAAGTGATTCTCCAAGGAAAGTTGTAGTCATGGGCTCATGGCTTCCCCAATCATTGTAAAATGTTTCAGCATATGGCGGTGCACCTTGTCACCAAGCTAAAATTGTGAAAATCTAGCTTCACCAAAAGTTAATTTCGCTTCTGTCTCCATGGTCGGGATCGTCCCCTTATCTGTACCGTTAACAAATTGCTGGACTCAAATGAAACGCAAAGTAACGGCGGATAATCCAGCATATCACTGACTGGAAGTAGTCAAATATGAAGACATCGTGTCAGCAAATATCGGCTGAGTACTGTTCTGATCTCATCGAAACCAAACTTCGCCACATTGTTGCAGTGTTTGCGGTTGACGGAAAATCATGAGAAAATCAATAAAGTACTGACTTATGTGTTGTGTTGCAATGATATTGAACTACAACCTTAGTCTTGTTCATAAAGAGATGGTTCTCCCAGTGCCCTGATTCCAGTTGCAAAATTGACCAAAAAGAGAGGCGAATTTCAACAGGTACTAGATGCTTTGTTAAAGTCGTGCGAGCTTTCGGCTTTCCGCCTTAATCATGCACATATAAAGTGATAGGTAAGCAAAGAAGATCGAAAACAGAATTTACACTAATAATCAATAAATCATTAACGACAAATACTGTAAGTTAAAAGTCAAAAATGCAGGACAAGCATACTACTAAAAAGAAAATTAGTAAGGTAATAATAAATAATAAATAATAAAAAATATTTAGAGAATGTTAAACTGCACATCTCTGTAATTATTCATAAGTTTGGAAGAGTCTATGCTGCTTAAGTACAACGACTCGAGTATGGACCTTTTTTGGTAGTTCTTTATGCCGGAATGAATGATTTTCCATTTGACTGTAGGCTGAGTACCTGGATGTTTGGTGATAAAGTGATCAAGAACAGCAGAATCAGAGGAATTTAAAAACAAATGCTCGTTAAGACGAGACTTGACGAGGCGATTAATTTGCCCAATGTGAATGTCATTACATAAATTGCAATTAAATTGATAGATAGCACATTTTGAATAGCACAGATTGCGTTTATCACTCATAGGACAGAATTTGCAGTTAGCATCACACTGAAGTTTCTATTTAGGTGGATGAAAAATTCGTTTCAAAGGTTGCCCATCGTAAAACCATGGGTTTACCAAATCGTCAATTCCCAATCTTTTTAAGAATGAAGAGTAATGTCTTTTAGTGACTTCATCAACGTATGGACACTTCATGCAAGTTCTATTAGCATCTGGAGGTTTGTTGATGGGATCAGACTTTCTTCGATTATACAGTCTGAAAGAGGAGTCAACAAAACGTTTAGGATATCCGTTTCTTATGAATTTTTCCTTTATTAAATTAAAGGAGTACACTTTGTTTTCTTGTGTAGTAGATCTGAAGTCAGCTCGTCTAATCTCACCAAGAAGAATGCCCCTTTTGCTTGATACAGGACAGTTTGAGTTCCAGTGTAAAATAGTTCCACTATGAATCGGCTTTCTGAACATTCTGGATTGGAAATGACAACCATCAAAATATATATCGCAATCAAGAAATGGAAGAAAACCATCAGTAATGGGCAATTCCAAGGTAAATTTAATACATTGATTCAAATCATTAATAAATGAAAGTATTTCTTGGCAGGAAATATCTGCTGCCCAAACACAAAATACATCATCAATGTAACGTCGCCATAGTACCTCAGAGCCAAAAGTATCACGGATGTCGGATTCAAGATAATCCATGTAAATAATTGCAAGCTGAGGTGCGACAGGATTCCCCATAGCTAGACCTTTATTTTGCTTGTATTGAATACCAGCAATAATAGTGCGATCACAGGTCAAGGCCATTTTCACTAGTTGGATAGCATCATTGACGGACACGGTATTGAAAAAATGATCATTTTCGCGATATTCCTCAAGAAAAGATCGCAAGAAATCAAACATGCCAATAGAGGTATCACTGGTATCAAGTGGTATTGATCCATATAAGTTAGTACAAGTTTGCGGAGCCAGGGTAACCAAAGGTCTTCGGTTAAGTAAAAACGTCGTTATCTCATGCGTACGATGCATTTCGCTTGCCACCGGCAAGCATGGTCACGTTCTGAATTGACAATTCATGTACAGACAAAATAAACGCTAGAAATTCCATGCATGATCAATAATCAACAAAGGTAAAAAAGATAAGTGTCCGAAGATTCTATGAAATTGATCTGTACAAAGTTACTACTCATTTTAGTCAAAAGTAAAAAATTCGATTTATAGCCATACACGGGAGGTTATTCATAGTTTGATAGCAAAAAACAGATTTGATGCACTCCCTAATTTATTGGCAAGTTTAAGTAAAAGGTTAAAAAAAAAATTTACACACCCGACGTTTCGTATCACAGATACATAATCATGGGTAGAGAAATAGGACAATGCAATCATTTAAATACAAGGTCAAGCGTTAAAGACTGTTCATCTCTTGTTTTCGATTCAACTTAGGACAATAGCGATCAATGCAGTTAGCTTCAGAGATACGAGTGCGAACAGGGTCAGATTGACGATCTAGAAATTCGATATCAAAGTCATCAATACTTAACAGACAGTTAGGATGATCATTCATGATGTGGTCCGACAGCGCCCTTTTGTTATCAAGATTAACGATACTTCTGCGATGCTCATAAAAACGAAAAGAAAAAGGGCGGTTGGTAGAACCAATATAAGCCTTTTGGCATAAATTACACCTAAAACAGTAAACAATATAGCGCATATTACAAGACTGGTATTTAGGTAATTTCCCACAAATTTTACAAGAGCAAGTATCCTTAACAAGCTCGGGAGAAAAACAAGAACTTAAACAGCTTCCAGGTTTGCTAACAACATTGACTGGTAAATCGTACTTTTTAGTTAGTCTATTTAATTTACGAGAACAACTATCACTTATAAAATCCATTTTGAGATAGGCAACGGAGTTATTATGTTCATTCTTCTTAACATTTAGAACATTGACTTGTTTGACATTAGTTTTAAAACCGTTATTTAGATATCTGTTATGTAAAATATTTAGAGATTTATCAAAATTTTGAGAGTTGGAGGAACGAATTTTCATCTGCTTAATACTATTATGAATAAAGTTAGTTTTTACTACGGAAGGTACCCAGCTATCAGCTTTTAAGGTGATTCCTGAATGACAGTCCTTAGAATACCAAGAATAATGGACAGTGTCAGTAACCGAAATGCTAACGTCCAGGAAATTTAAAATCTTGTTATTAGGAACTTCTAAAGTGAATTTTATTTGTTCATTCACAGAATTAAAAGTATCCAAAACTATTGAGAAATTAGGACTATCGATAGAAAAAGGCCCGAAAATTATGTCATCAATATACCGATAGTATACAGGAGGACATATGTAGTGATCATCGCGTAGGCGCTGCAAAGCTAATGTTTCTATGTGATGCATAAAAATAATAGCGAAAGGAGGGGCAAAATGTGCACCCATCGGGCAACCTTGGGTTTGTAAGTAGATCTTATTGTTGTATGTCACTTCATAATTAAAACAGACAAAATTCAGGAATACTGAAAGATCGTCAGTATTGAAACCATAATTATTCACTTTATGCCAGTGGGTTTTAGCAAAATCTAAGACGATTTGAATACCATCTACCAAGGGAATATTATTATAGAGATTACGCACATCAAGAGAAGCAAAGGTTATATTCTCACTACGAGAGTACGTGAGTTTATTTAAACTATCTAATAATTCAACAGTGTTTTTTATGTTAGATGGGACAAAAGCCACGAGTTTGCCTAAAAGATGGCTTAGAAGCCAATCAATTCTTTCCGTTGGAGTGCCTATAGAAGATGCAATAGGTCTCAAAGGGAATTTGTTATCAATTTTATCCTTATGATCTTTAATATTACAATAAAACTTAGCCGGTCTACTGTTGCAAGCAATTAATTTAGTTACATTAATAGCACTTTTATCCTTGCAGTGATAACGGATAATCTTATTAGCTTCTTTTTCAATTTTGTTACAATTAGATTTAAGCAAAGGTTTATACATGGTTTCTTCTGATAAAAAACTTTCAACTTGAGAGTTGAAGCGATCGGCATTTGTAATGATCAGACGATTGCTTTTATCAGAGGGGATGACTAACAGATTATGGTAATCCAAAAACGATTTAGTTTTTTGAAATAAGGTATTAATTGATTTAAAGCGAGGATTATTACGAGCAAAGTTAGCTTCATTTCTAACAATACACTTGGCCTCATATTGAAAAAGTTTTAGTTTAGTTTCTAACTCCGGATTCATTCTATCCGGAAGTTTGACATGATTTTTCTTAAATGGGATCCATAAACTATCATCATTAGAGACAGAATTATCGAAAGTGTAGTGCCATCTTAAAGAGTAAGCTAAACAGTCAATCGAAAGCTCATTGTCTTTCAAAGATTTTTTATTCATACGGTTAGGTAAACGATACTTAGGACCGTTGAACAAGAAGTCCACAATGTCGTTGGGAATACTGATATCAGTATCATTGGTAATATGTGAATTTTGAACTATAGTATTAGTAGACGAACAGTCTTTAAGTTTGAACCAAAAATCATCAACAAATTTGAAACAGAAATTGGGGGCGTAAGTTGATAGATACCTATCAAACTTAACTGGGTAGTGTCTGTTAGTTAGTGTTAACCACTTACATGAATGTCTTGAATAAATCACTTCTTGTTCCTTTCTGGCTGCCATATCGATGTACTCCAGGATAAGTCGGGTTGAATCAGGATTTGCCGAACGGGTGAAGTTCAGATACGCGTAGGACTGGTTCATGTTGGTTTGCTGAAGTCTTCTTTGTTGAGATAATAATTCAGCTCGCAGAATCTCCAACTTAAGAGAAAATACTTTTCTCCACAATGCATTGTTCACTTCTAAATGTGTAGGTATAGACACACTATTGTTTACAAATTTTGGTATGATCTTGTAATCCAAACAGGCTCGGAGAAAAACCAAGTGAGACATGATTCGAACGATTGTCATTGTCAGGTTTACCAAAGATTTTCCAAATGCACGGATGTTCTTGTTAGGACATACGGAATTGATTCGATTTATAGCCATACACGGGAGGTTATTCATAGTTTGATAGCAAAAAAAAAAACTGTTTTTACTTTTGCTATCAAAAGTAAAAAATAAAGAATAGTTAAAATGAAAGACAAAAATGAAAGTCTAAAGCACTCCATTCCAAGCCGTACCGATATTGAAGTCACATACTTAACCGAAGACCTTTGGTTACCCTGGCTCCGCAAACTTGAATTAATGATGACACAGGGTTTATTCAGACATATAAGTTAGTAACGTCAGATGATGAAAAACCGCCAATTAGAAATGAGAAATTATTACAATCAGACAACCATAATATGAAATCATCTGTACTGGTGCATGTGAAGTCACATACTTAATCAGATTTTGGAGATGATTTGACAATAATCTTGAAAGTTTGGCGGATGGTCCGTCGATGGCTGCAATTATGGGGCGTCCTTTAACATCTCCATCTTTATGATCTTTTGGTAGGATATATGGCGCATTGGGCTTACATGTATGTCTTCCGCTTTGTTATCAAAGGTTGTTGATGAAAAATGCATTTCTGATCGCATTTATCCCTTTGTTGAAATACCAAACCGCTTTCTTGGGGTGGTCATGAGCATCACATTTTAACATTTGTCAAAAAAATTGCAAGAATAATTGGTTGTCTCATTCATCTTGTGATCACATTATTTCTCACCAGACGAAGGTCCTAGGCCGAAAACTTGTGTGCCAATGAATCTAATTCCAGCCTAACAAAATGTGCTTTCCTGCATTACCATCAATTCCGGCTCGATAGCTCTACATCATATTAATGGTTTCCATTCCCTCGTGTGTTTCTTTTTCTCAAATGCCTCAATATTTTGTCTCTTGGTGTGCTGATGCATCAAAATGATTATCATTAAGTTATTTTCCTTTTTTTGCTCTAACTCTCCTCAACCTTTTCTGATGGTCAACTGTCAGTTTCTTTCCTCCTTCTCCTCTTGTTCTTTCAAACAAGCCTTGGAATGCTGCTTGGCCAATGACACTTTTATACGAAGACTGTCTGTCTGTGATTGACAAGGTGTGGTGGAACGGATTGTTGGTGTCAATGCTTACACATTGTGCTGATCCAAAACAGATGCCTCGAGATTCGGACATTTCATTTTTATAGACTTTTCATAATTTAAGCAAAAATTGCTTAGCAGTCTATTTTCAAGCGTCAACTCTGAAATATTCTGCCTATCTGGTTTAAATTGGGCTCAATTTTTCGCAGCATCTACTTCTTTAAAATGCGTTTTCAAATTTGCTTAATGGAAGGTAAGAACCGTTTGTAAGATGAATGTGCATTCATTCAACGCATCAGTCATCGCTTGATTTGATCGTTACGAGTGATCTTCAAAACCACCAGCTGTTCAAGGATGCTTTTGACAACATAATGGCACTGCAACCATGATTGCGCAAGTAAAAGCATTGTGTTTTCTGCATCCATCAGAGTAGTCGTTGCATCGGTAGCTGAATATCATAGATATGAGTAAATCTTATGGGAAGTGGGAATGTGGAGCGCTTCAAATGACTCCAGTTACGCTCAGAATTTAAAGCATCGAGCGACTGTGCTAAATGAATTTCAGTGTATATATCCGACAATGCTCATTAATTTGAATTTTATATGTTTTTTATATGCGTTAATTGAAAAATAATTTGAAATCCAGTCGGTGTTATTCTTTTACGGAACTACCGGCAACTTAAAGATAGCTTTAAAGGCTTCTCAATACTCAGAAGATGCTATTAAGAACTACTGTTGTAATTCTTCTATTTTGCTGAACCTGTTACAAGATGTTGGACGCTGCGAATAATATGAAGCTTCAACTAGATGACATTATCATGAATAACATGCTAATTAGCTGTCATTAGTTTCTTTTTCCATCCTGTAAACTAGTTTTATTCTATTAGACAATATAGGTTCATAAACGAAAGAATTATAAGATTTAAATTTTTCGCGGTATCAAGTCCATATTTTTCGCTGTGAGTTCATTTTTTTAAAAATATTTTCGCAGATTTCCGTAATGCGGAAATTTTGCAGCTGGCAGTCTGAGATATCTGAAAAGGATGAGCTGTTGCACTGTACATTCTACTGTTTATTGTCAATGTACTGTTCTACATGCAAGGTTTTCTCCATGAACTAATCTCGTGTACCGCATGAGTTGCATTCATGGATGGTGCGCAACTGATATCCACTAAAAGTTTTAATATGAGAAGCTCCTCTTGTCCTCTAAAATTATATCTGTTTGGATTTTGAGACGCACATTATAATGCTCATCATCATTTTTGCGGGCATCACCTTTCATGGCCGTACAGAAGACCATTTTCACTCATCAAGGTTACCACCGACCAGCTTCTTGATATGAGACACGCAGTTGTAAGTCAATGCGCATATAGAGGGACCTCATGACACAGCTTTGATACCTTAGGGCAGGGGTGTACAACATACGGCCCGCGGGACATATATCGGGACCGTGAAGTATCTTTTGTGACCCGCGAGGATAATAAGGACGCTCTTCTAAAACTTTTGCAGATGAAGCAATTATGCATATAGTTCAAGATAAAAAGGTAGAATCCCAGTTTTCAACTTCCCAAGTCTTATTATAGCTGCGACAGTGGTTGTTGAAGTCTCAAATAACAGATTTTTTCTGTCATATCAAAACATTATATCACAGTTAACGGCTTCAGATTTGACACATTTTCCGACATGTGAACCTATGTTTCTACTGAAGGTCGTGATAGTATATGAGCTCGGTTTGCTCAAAACATAAAGAGATCGCGTCAGGAAATGAACAGGCGCATCCAGATCAGATAGGATTTTGAATTTCAGCTATTCACAGATCCTCATACGGTTGAAATCGAAACTCCTTCATTTGATTTACAGTTACAGCTCATGGACATTAACACAGCCGAAAACAATATGAGACTCAATCATGCTAAGTGTAAGCAAATAATTGCAAAACGAACCTCTTATTCCTTTATTGAACCTTACCGTTGTATACAGCTAATGTCGGACTTGACCATCCTCGGAGTGACTTTGAACGACAGACTAACCTAGGATAATCATTTCGATCGTGTTATTCTGACAGCCTAGGGCAGACTACCTGCCATCACACTCATTAAGCCGCTTGTCTCCAAACGGGAATTGTTACCAGTTTTTAATGGATTGGTCTTATCTGCATTGATTTGCGCCTCTTCGGTTTTTTGTGATCACTCTGCATTTGTCAAAGGGAGACTGGACAGACTACGTAAACGTACTCAACGCATTATATGTGACTTGGAATGCACCGGCTCTGTGATTACAAACTTAAATGAAATGCACATAGAACTTGCTGTGAGGTTTTTCTATAAGTGTCACAGGTCATACTCTGTACTCTCGCGCACCGGTATTGTTGCCAAGCTCAGGGAGATATCAGGTACGTGCCATTTTGTTCAACCTTGAGACGTCAAAATTCATTCCCCCTCTGGATTTCTATTATGTTGAACGGCTTGAATGTCATGTAATTTAGCACAGACTGTCTTATTTATCCAAAAGGAAACTGCCCAATCCCATTTTTTTGTGATTTCATGCGTGTGTTTTCTCTTTCACTGTCAGCATTATTATATCTAATCCATATCTTATTGTGACATTACTTTCTGTATAATTTTGATTTGTATTTCTTCAATCAATAGACGCATATTATTATTATTGCCCATACTATTTTGAAACAAAAAGAATTTCCTATACAATGGAATTTTTCAATTTCAGCATCAGAGATAGCTGCGTAATAATATTAAGATATAATATTTGATGTAGAAGTTCTCAGAGTGCTTCTTAAACTTCATCTGACACACGCGATTGTCAGTTTCAACAAAGAAAATTTCTATTTGCAAGTGTGTATGCTACCAAACATGGAGGCAAATTTTCTAGGGCTGTCTTTGATTTTTATGCATTTCGATTCGTTTAGTCATCTATAGGAATCAATGCCTGTTTCACTTTGATCTGCTGACTTAATGTCCAGTGAATGCCAAGTTCACGAAAATTTTGAACGGCGTTCAGTTGATGTTCATTTTTAAAATCGCAAACTCCGTTCAGTTCAAGCTTACAAAATTAAAAAAAATGATCGCCTTTCAGCTCAAGTTCTAAGATTTCCAAGAATTCTATATTGTGCATGCGTTTACTCATGAGTGTCAGGCATCTGCCAGTATTGATAAAAATACTTAGGGTGAAGCATTCTGGACAAGTAATTTCGGTCATATGTGAACGTTTGAAGGTAGAAATTAACGGGATCATTCAACTCCCGTTCATCTCCGAAATGTGCTAACCAGTTCAAGTTCAATTTTTAAAAAATGCCGCCAGTGCAAGTTCACGATAATCGTGATCTACAATGAAAATCTACAATGAAAATGATCTACAATTCAAATGAACGACGTTCAGTAATACTCGAATAACAATAATAATAATTCATCCGCTTTTACAAAAAAGTTCTAAGCGGTAACAAACTTCTTAAACAAATTGCTTTTTAGAATCTTTTTGAAATGAATGGTATTGGAGAGGGAGCGAATGTCAGGTAGCAGTTCATTCCAGCAAACTGCAGCAACAAATGAAAATGTGCGATCGCCGTGAGTGATGTTGGTGGTATGCGATCTCAAGAGAACTGCTGTTTTGAACAAAACTTCTCAAGTTCTCTCTGCGTGGTTTATGAAGTTGAATTTCACTTTGCAGATAACCTGATGCTGATCCCATCAAGTATTTGTGGGGATGCATAATTATACAAGGATTCTGTACAACTAAATATGATGCGTTGTCAGTAGACTTAAATGCAAACTTGCATTCTTCGCACTCTTTACCCGGCACTTTTTCGTCCTGATCTTGAATCATTTTAAAATAGACAGAAATCGAAGTTAAAATTATCGACTGTTACACTGTAAAGCACGAATACTACCTGAAAATGGCATAAAGCGAAAATGAAAAATGAAAGTGGCCCGCCAATGTATTTGAAAAAAATTGGCCTCCGTTGCAAGTTGTGCACCCCGGCCTAGGATGAGCCCTAACCCGAAGCTCGAAAGCTGAATCCCGCGCCTGCAGATTACTACAAGTCCAACATGACCGCAGAATGACAAATATCCGAAAAATATTTGACAACTAGATCAAGTAGTCAAAACATCCAATCATTCTCATTCATCTTCACAATTAGCATTGATAATATTAGTAAGCCTAGTGCTGAGCTATTCCTCGACTTCTCGATTCTTAACCCATTCTTCCTTATCCATTTTGGGCATTTGCATGCACGAATAGCTTATTTACAATAACAGCAAAAATCAGCTGAAACCCCATTTGCATGTATCAAGGCGGAGGAGGGATCCTTGATGGTAGGTCTTTCACCATTACTTAATAAAGCACCTAAATAATATCAATAAATCAACGCTCCAACGGCAAATATGACAAGTATTTGTTTAGCAACATGGGCAATAGTCTCGAAAAAAGCGGAATTGATTTCGTTCCATGTGTGAGTCCGATGCTATATATTTGACAGTTGAAAATCGGTTGTGATAAATAAAACTGAATGCTTCGATTGCGATGCATTTGTGATCCATTTTATCTTGTTTGATGCGACGCTGTATTTGACAATGCAATAACTCCTCTAACCCTTAACTTGCGGCGTTCACATCAGATGAAACTTCTGAAGAAGCTCATTCTCCGCGGCGTGGGTGCGGTGGGTGAGTAGGATGTTATTGGGCATGATGGTCACCGCTCGTGTATATGGCACACATGCTGATGTCCTCGAAGAGATCGACCAAGCAAGCTTCAGATGCTGCATGGAAAGAGAAGGCTCTGGAAACAGATTCTTGAAGTCCTGTGCGATTTAACGCACAAGTCGCTGGAAAGGTGGCTTTTGTGTCAAGAGTTCAGTGCTCTTCTGGTACCTTCTGATTTCCCGAAGGGGGACAGTTCCGGGCCTGTAACGATGCGGCTTCTTCACACTGCCGTTTGGTTGGGATGCTCTTGCTGGCGGCCTTAGGAGCCATATCCATACGGTAGGTCTTGCCGCAAGTGGATTTTTGAGCAGCATGCTTGGTGTGTGCCATATGAAATTCGCTCTGATGTAATGGAAAAAATATTAATGAAATAAATAATTATAATGAATAAAGCATTTTTTCTAAGGCTCCTTATATATCTATCATAATTGAGGGTTGAGTTACTAGCCACCTTTGAAAGCTTGAAAATATTGACCTCATCATACTGTAATACAAGGCAGCTCGAAGAAGTTCCATTTATTTAGCCAAAGACCATTATTTTTTATTGCAAGGAGGTAAGCGCTTTGAAGCGGCTTGAGTGATGTTATGACATAAAATACAATAGAATCTGCCATTCACTATTTTTGGAGTGAAGCAATTGAAATCACAATGCTAACAGTTTTAGTATTGGGCGAATCTCATGTAAAAGTAAAACATTATTTTCTAGGCTTCATGATCTAGGTATTAAGGTTTGCTTGACAGCAATTATTGATATTGGTTTGTCCTGAAGAACAGAAATCCCTGTTCTGGATTGATTGTCTCTATCTCCTCACAACTTGTTTAGAGTAATGCATGCGAAACCTATTTCGCTATACCAAATGTTGTCGTTTCACTTGATCATTTGTCATCAGATTTTCCGTTCTATTGATTTCTCTTTTCAGGCAGATATTTCGCATAGTTTTGTCGGAAATTGATAGTCGTCGGAGTAGCAGTCTTGTGTGACTTGCTTTTGAAGTTAGTGAAACGTCATAACAGCACATTGTATTGATGAAGTTGAACAAAGCGAATGTCCTGCTCACCGCATCACTTTGAGATTCAACACGTGTCAATGAGCTCTAACTTTGAAGATGCTAAAACGTAAGCGATATGTGAATATCAAGGTTGTCAAATTATTTTCCCTATTAAATTACTTCTGCGACAAATAAGCTTAATATGCACAAACGAGAATTTAAGAAAGCAATTCAGTTATCTCAAGGTAATCAAAGCTGATGATGGTGCATCCGCAATTGCATTTTATACTTACCCTATAGTTACAATGCACGGAATGTTAAGAATAAAGGACTCGGCAATTCAGGGTTGGAGCCGGGGGCTTTGGCGCCTTGGCTGGGCCGGCGGCCGATGCAATAAAATCCGGCCACAACTAGGACCGGGTGTCCGCAACCTATACTTGCTAAGGCTGGCAGCTGGTCAACTTAGACCGCTAGGCATCATTCGATTTCCACGGTAGCGCTACCGGTACTCTGAATGAGCAAGAGTTGCCGATGAAGCGCAATTGATTATCATGAAGTAAATAATGAAGTACAGTACAATGAAGCTCTGTTTTAACAGCATAGTTGAGCATAATAATGAAATGAAAGCCAAAGCTGCATCATATATTATGTTATTATCTAACATATTTTATTCTACCCAACATCTCCGTGTCACAGCCAGCTTCAGGGGAGCAAAGGCCTACAAAATTTCGGTTTGCATGAATTTTTAAAAATTCTAAAATGATCTGTGGTAGATTTAGCAAAAAAGGTTAGGAATCATAGCAGTGCAAAAGCGGTTCCCGGCGATCGATCCGTTCTTATTCTGTGATCGGTTCATAGCCTACTATTTGTCCTTTAAGCTGAATATGTCTCTGACAGGACACTATTCTCAGTGGCTTGCTAGAGAATATACCGGTACACTGCGGCTAGCTTACGTCATCTTGAGATTGAGCCAACATGGCTGTTGGCGGCTGTACTTGGAACCGTTCAACCGCCTTTGCAGTGTTATGATCCTTACATCATCATCATTATCATCAGTCCTCGAATTTGAATGTCTTTGAACAGCGCTTCCGTACGATCATCTCCACTGTAGGAGAAAGGCCTCTCCAAGATTTTTTCCATCCTGTTGGTCCTCCATTGATTCCACGTTGGTCCAAGAAGTTCCCGAGTTCGTCGCTCCATCTTATCTAAGTATGCATGTTATATATATATATATATATATATATATATATATATATATATATATATATATTCCTCCAATCGTTCTAATACCGAATTTCGGACTCTGATATCTTGTTCCTGTGAATTTTTGTTGAACATTATCTTTGTCTTCATATTCATGTGAAGGCCTACCTTCTTACTTTCGGCATGCATTTCTTCGATCATTTGTTGTATTTCAATTGCGAATTCACTCAATAGAGCAATGTCGTCTGCAAATCTTAGATTATTCAGATATTCTCCATTTATTCTGACTCCCTTCTCTTCCCAATCCAATTTCGTGAAAATTTCAGGTAATACTGCAGTAAACAATTTGGGTGATATCGAGTCTCCTTGTCTGACTCCCTTCTTTATTGGTATCGTGTCACTGTCCCGTGCATTCTAATGGCAGCACTGCTACTCATATAGATGCTTTCTAGGAGTTTAATGTAGCTATCATCAACCCTTTGTTCGCAAAGCATTTATAACTGCTGCTGTTTCCACCGAGTCAAATGCTTTCTCGTAATCTGCAAATGCCATGCAGATGGCTTTTTGTACTCTGATTGCTTCTCCGCTACTTGTTAAGCGTGTGGATATGATCCATTGTAGAAAAACCGCTTCTGAACCCTGCCTGCTCTTTGAATTGATTTATATCAAGAGTTATTTTAATTCTGTTTATGATACTTTTCGTGAAGAGCTTATATACAACTGAAGGAAAGTAGATTGGTCGATAGTTCTTCAAGTCTTTGATGTCTCCCTAAATACGATAGTTGCTCTTTTCCAAGCTAAAGGGACTTCAGACAGTTTCAGGTATTGTGTGAACAGTACTGCTAGCTTCATTAAAACTATTTGTCCGCTGTCTTTGATTAGGTCTATTTGGAGGCCATCATCGCCGCTTGCTTGCCTCTTTTCATTCCTTTGAGGGCAAGTTCCATTTCGTCAGGGGTGATGTTAGGTACTGGCAACATTTCTGTTCTGACGTTATTACATTGAACTGGATTTATAGCAGTGTTGGAACTGCATAGTTTGGTGTAAAAGATTTCCGCTTCTCGTATACTTCATCTCCATTTCTCCATTTTCTTTGCGTAGTGAGTATAGCTGATTTGTTCCCATACCAAGAGCTCTTTTAATATTTTTCATGCTACTACCTTGAGTAAGGGTTGCTTCGATCTTCCTCATGTTAAATTTTCGGATATCTTCCACTTTCCTTTTGTTTACAAATTTCGTCAGTTTTGCCTTTTCAACTTTGTCTTTTGGTGATCGCCCGTAGCAAGACGAATTGCATCTCAAATGCATTGAGCGAGATGCATTATTTTGGGCATGCATTGGAGGGGGAATGCATCCCAAGATGCATTCTGCGATGCATCCAGAGATGCATCCCCACATCCAATGCATGCCCAAAATAATGCATCCGGATGCATTCCAGAAATCATCCAAAGATCGCCAGATGCAACAATCTGGATGACATGTTCAATTAATTCAACCTTACCTACTGGTGCCAGTTGCCGAAAAATCAAAAGATCGGTTATTCCAATCAGCAGGCTATATTAATAGGAAATGTCAGAAATTTTGTTACAAAAGTTACCATTCAACTTTCGCGAAGAGTTCAGTCTACTTATTACAATCTTGCTCACGTTTTAGCGACACGGTCGGAGAGTTCACGGAACCCATTGCTGAAATGACGAAATTGAGCATGACAATAAAATGCCGACAGTACGCAACGGAAAATGTATTCGGATATGCATGTATCTACTATACCAATTCAGATAATGGAAATTTCAGTACACCAGGTCAACTGTGCAGACCTGCATTTTCTATGCAATGGTTCTGATGTTATCATATTTGGCTTAAACAGAAATAATGCAGTAGGCGCCCCTCATGATCAGCTAATTTTTCGTATCAGGAATTGGTAGAGTTCGAGGACATTTAATATGTGACTGAATTCAAATCTATTATGTACTTCAAAGGGAAACAAATTGTGTGTGAATATCTTTCTTCCACGTACACGTATTCAACAGTTGCTGACATGAAGAATCAAAAATTAAGATTTATGCAAAATTAATCCAGTAGGCCTATATGATTATTTCAATTGTTTGTAGCATCTTATTATAGGCACAAAATAGATTCTCATCTAGACCTAAACAGATTCTCAGCCTAAACCATTTCTTGGATTTCTATGTAATTTGCCGGTAATTAGGTTGCAATGAAAAATTGAAATCAAAAGGAATAGACTGATTCGCACCGAGTGAACATTTAATTGAACCAACCGGTTTCATTGAAAACTTGTCGTGGATCTCATCAAAAATACAAATCCAGGTATTTTAAAACAAACATACACGCATTCCCTAGGGCAGTTTTGGCCTACCATATGCCTAAGTACCCTACGATCAACAGTTGTTTTTATCCTTGGTGAAGCGACTCTTGCATCATTTAGTTTTCAGTCCAGTGCGATAGTTACAGAATCGATCTAGCACAATGAGGGCCTAATAAAAATAATTTTTCATGGAAAATTTCTGAATTACAATAGGTCTTGGGAATAAGAAAATCGAAAGCAAGGGAAAATGCATGAGAAACTAGGCATGTGGCAATAAAGATATTTTGCATTAAAACATTTCATTCAGAACTATTATTATATATACACTGAAGGTCTGATTATTCTATACTTTGGTTGTTCTGAGGCCATTGCGTTTGGTCAAAATCTAGAGAACTTTTAAAGAAAACACGAGGTTAATAGCGTCAAAGATTCGCAAACAGAGGAAAGAAATATAGAGTGAAGTAAAAGCCCTAATGGAAAATCCTGGAAGAAATCAGACTAAAGTCCATGTGATCAATACTGAAAACTTTGAGATTCATATTCCCTAATGTAGAGCAGGTACATTATGCAAATGGACAGATGGTAAAGTCAAAATGCCAGTAGAAGGGATAATGTGAACTATGTAATGTAAATAAGTGCGTATTAATTTTGTTTATAGAATTTAAAAAAAAATAGATTTTATTGTTTTCTGATCAATACTTCATAAATTATCCTTTTAGCGTTTGTAATTTACTTGCGTATTGAAAGCACTGCACTTCAATTTATTCGTGAGTAAGACTAATGGTATAAAATCACAAAAGAATAGTCCTTCATTGATACTGAATTCCTCAAAACAACAATTAGGAATCCAAGCAAGCATTTTGTAATTCTTTTGTAAAACCACAATATGTTTCAAAAGGTTTCTTCATTTAATTTTGTATTAGCTGCAATTGATGAATTGTAAATTCAATTGATTTTTTAATGGTTAAAGCATTTCCCTATATTCAAAATGATAAAAGGCTTAGTCGCATAATGGACGCATGAAAACTTACCTTTGAGAAGATGAATCCGTGTAGCCATCTTTGGAATTGATTACGACGGCTTTTTGCTGAATTACCGCTTTTTCCGCCATGTACCGCTTCTTCTTCATATAGAGCCAACTGGTCGTTGATGAATTGATTCAGAGATTACAGGCACACTATTCAATCCTGAGATTCATTTTTGCAAAAATTCCAATGCTTGGATGAGATTGAATCTGTAAAAAAATAGTCAGATTGCAGTATACATGTGCACCTGTTTCATAAGACAGTGTTTATGTTAAGTTAAATTGGGGTCCGTTGCAACTTTTGGTTTTAGGCAAATGTAGACCTTTCTAAACGTATAGTAGTGAAGATCATTGATCACTTAAACATTGTTGAAATTACCTTTTTGTAAGATAGAAAGAAGCGCCCTCAAATAGATAAAAATTTAGAATAGGCCAATTAGAAATTTTGAATGAGTAGACCATCTGCATATAGAAAATCACAATCGCAAAAGGAAATCTATAAATACACTTTTTGGTTGAAGAATATAGGAGGTATGAATGCATGAATTGCGAGACATAAATGGATTCGTGTCAAAAAATTTCTTTCACTGTTATAGACATTTTGAAACTCGAATTATTCAGGCATCACACGACTCTCGGAAATGAATCGAAGTGTCCTACAGACATTTTTCTGAATCGATAAGAGCTGTCAGATCCGCATGAACTACCATACTTATCACGAATTTATACTTGTACGATATTTAATGACTATAAAACCAGAGGTATTGAGACTTTCTTTACGGACTTACCTTAAGATTCAATTGAAGGAATAAAGCACTGTGCATTGAGCAAATAAACATATCCATGACACCATGTACAGCAGGTAGTCTAACGAACAGTGACGGAAGGAAACAAAATGTCTTCTAGTTCGGGATGTTTGAAAATTCAGCAGTGTATGCCTTTGGTCGTTGCCTTGCGCTGTTGATTGAAGATCTGTCACATTAAACAATGCTGAGCGGGGATGCATAACCGCATTTACAGAAACTCGGATGCATTCCATAAGTATTCGATTGCTTCCACAACTGTCAGTGCAGTTGCAGTTGAGTCTCATGTTTGAAGGGTGACTGCATTGGATGCATTGAAATGCTTTGGGATTCATCGAGATGCATCCTGGTATGCATCCAAGCGCAGTCGGATGCATCCAGATGTATCCAGATACATCCAACTGCATTTAATTTTGCTACGGGCGAACTTTTTTCTTTTTTCGTTTCTTCATCAGGTCTTTTATTTCGTCCGAGAGCTTTCCCACGTTCTGCTTGGGATTTTCCACCAACCGCATTGAATTCAACCGCAGCTTTTATGACCATTTTGCTCAGGTTCTCATAACGATTATATATTCTGCTCTGTGTCGTCGTTTTTTGTTTCTGCAAGCAAGGAGTATAGGTTCTGTATCTTAATTTCGAATTCTTCTTTATGTTTGTTAAGTAGTAGTAGTAGTAAAGTAAAGATTCCAATAATGAATATCATAATGTTACAACTTCTTCTTGACATAAGTTTCATGAACGATGCACATCAATGAGGATATTCAGGTCATATAATACTCGTAAAAGACAAATAGAACCATTTAGAAAAGAAAGTAGACCAACAAAAATGAGTAAAAGATAAAGATAATGAAATGACGTGGTAAAAGTACATCAAGAGAGCACCTCAACTGTCTAGGAGCAAGATGGTGAATGATTGTTGAATGTGACAGATCTGCAATCAATACCGTAAGCCAACGACCAATGCCTTACTGCTGAATTTTTAAACATCCCGAGCTAGAAGACATTTTGTTTCCTTCCGTCGCTATTCGTGAGACTATACCTGCAGTATAACATGGTGTCGTGGATGTGTTTATTTGCTCAATTCACGATGCTTCATTCCTTCAACTGAGTCTTGAGGTAAGTCTGCAAAAAGTCCGAATATCTCTGGTTCTACTTAGATTCATTTAACATCGTAGTCACTTCAGGGATTCCGAATCTCCGGAATAGAAGTACAAATATTAAGTCATGATCAGTATGGTAGTTCTAGCGGGCCTAACAGTTCTTGTCGATTCAGAAAAAAGTCTATAGGACACTTCGATTAATCGATTCATTTCCGAGAATGGTGTGATCCCTGATTAATTCGAGTTTCAAAACGTAGGCTATACTATACGTAATACAGTGAAATGTTTTTTTGAGACGAATCCATCTCTGTCCCGAAATTCATTATTCATACCTCCTATGCTCTCCAATCAAAAATTTTCTCCATATATTTCCTTTTGCGATTGCGATTTTCTTTATGCAGATGGTCTGCTTAATTAAATAATCAATAAATATTTGAGGACGTTACTATCTTACAAAAACTAATTTCAACAAGGCTTGAGTGACCAATAATCTTCACTACTGTAGCCTACAAAAGGTCTACATTTGTCTAAAACCAAAAGTTACAATGGACCCCATTTAACTTAATATACACACTGTCATATGACATGCACATACTGCAATCTGACTATTTCTTGCAGATTCAATCTCATATCCTCTTCCAAACATTGCAATTTTTGTAAAAATGAATCTCAGGATATAGGCTGCCTGGTGGCGGCCGAGCCCGGGAATCGCCCGGGAATTTTGTCGGGGCCCGGGAATCACCCTTAAATTTTAGCGAAATAGTCAATTAGCCCTTAAATAGCCCGGGAATGCCATTTCGTGACTTTCATCTCTAAGGTCAATGAGCATAATTTCTTGATTTCAACTACTATCACTACTATTATTAGTAAGCACACTGTTTCTATTGAATGTCTCCGAATCTTGATTGATGCAATCAAGTAAATATGTACAACATCTAAATGGAATATTCATGACAAAATAAATTTGCTTCATTTCCACAGATATCACTGTCAGTGATATCCTGGAGGCGATGGCTATGTCGCCTATACTGAAATTGCTAAAAGTTTTCTAAATAAGTGCAATAATCGTTGCATTCTATAAAAGCAATTCCGTGGATATTCACAATACCTTCAAGTCGTGTATGCAATTGGGTTGACTATAATTCGTACATACAAGTATGAAGTCGCAATCAATCGACAGAGGTCGCAAAAATCGTTTTGATTTTCGTGTTTCATAATGTGCGTGCATGCAATTTCGTAACAGACTCATAATATGACAAACTATGCAGCCTCTAAATACTTACTAAAAAAGTCATATCTAAAAGACCGTTTATCTTACTCTGTACCTTCGTGTCAAAGTGACCTAAGCGACAAAATTTGAATTTTACAGGAGACGAAAAAAACTTTCTAAAATTCAATCATAGAATGAAAGCATTCATTTTATTGAACAGATTTGACTCTTATGTTCATACTTCTTAATCTGGTACATCTTTGTTGACAATATGACCTTTGTCATGTACTATTTTGGATTTAGGTTGATTTGAGACAGGATTTTCTTTCGTATGATGGCGCTTAGGTCAAAATGACACATTGTTTGGAAAATCAACATTTATCAAAAATAACAACAGGTTGGTAATTACAGTATCTAAGACACAATGAAGCCTATAATGTCGCAGCTGTCACTAGATGAAGTCCTAGTATCTTTTTCTGAGGTCGACCTCAAACCTTCATGATATGGGTGGTATCTAGTAAAGATGTAGGGTCACAAACTGAGGAGAACTGCTTTCTTCCTCTCCGAAATGGCGAGAGGCGTTGAGTAGCACTGAATAATAATTTTTGAGCCATCACTACATGTATTTATGAAAATATTTGGAACCTACTTGTTCGAAACGTATCTCATCAGCTTCTTTGTGCTTCTTCACTCGATGAATACTCTATGTTGATCATGCATATTGTATAGTTGTAAAGCATAAAATTCGGGGCTTCAATTTCAATGGAGCGATTTCTGATGCATGAAAACTTGAATTCTCCAGCTTTTGACAATTTCAATATTTCCTCTGATACTTTATCCCACTTGTAGAAGCTACTTTGACTGATTGGAATTACATTGAGGAAAGGCGGAGAGGATTTGGCCATTCTAACAAGATTGAACCAATCATTTGGTACGATCACATCCATTCTCTTTTTCGCTTTCTCAATAATGGCATGAACAGAATCACATTCCATGTGTGTGTGTGTGTGTCCAGGTATACTATACAAGTACTTGGTACAAGTACAAGTACAATTAAATGTATGAGTTGCCTTGCACAAAGATGTTGCTTCTGCCAGAACGTTGAGCATTGCAAGAACATGTTGATTTTTATTCTGTCCAGTAGATGAATCAGAACACAATTTAAATTCTTTGATTTCTGGATTATACTTCAACTTTGTGCAAATAAAATCATCGGCAGGATGCTATCTCATTTCCACCCCTCTTGGCAACATCTTCAGGCCACATATAGCAACCGGGTGGACCATGTTTCTAGTCACATATTGTCAGGTTGTATACCCAGAGTTGTCGTTTGTAGAAGCTCTCAGAACAGCTCAATTAGTTCGAGGTAGGAGGGCACTTTTGAAGGTCATAACTTATCATTCCAAAATCCCTTTCATCAGAGCACCGCTGTTTGTCCTTCCTTTTTTGCTGACAAACAGCTTCAGCATCGTTTAGGTGAAATAAATGTTCCTCAGATCGGCTGTCACCGGTTGCCTTAAACTTGTCACACTGATTACAAGTATCTGATTTCAACTTCGTGAACGATAAATAGGAATTTTCTTTGAACACTTCATAATGCAACCACTCTTTTTGAGGTTGTTCACCTTTTCTACAAGCTTCCTCCTTGTACAAATAATACATCTTGCTGATATTCAATCCAGGTGAAAGAAATAGCTCATCCGTCCTGTCTCTGCTGTAATGACTTCGGTATAAAGGAAAACGTTCAATGTGATCTCAGATTTTCTGTTGCTCTTCATCAGTAACACGCCTAACGCAGGGATGGCGTCCAGGCAGACCGACTTTTATAATACTTGTTTCATTTCCTCTGCGTTTTCTTAATATTGTACAAATTCTGGAATCGCTTATTGCAAGTGTACTAATAAGGAACGATCTGCAAATGCTATGGCGCCCTGAATCTTTTGAAAGGAAATATCTCCTGCTGCAAGTGCGCTTTGAATTTTCTTTATTTCCGTCCTTCTTCTCTTAACTGCCATTTCAATAACACATCCCGATATATATATTGATTTTGTTCGTTGACACTTAACTTGTAAAATTGACTAAAAATCTTTTCACGTTGGATTTGAGATATCTCATGATTCCAATCATTTTTTAATACAAGTGGCTGCAATTTTCTGGCAATCTTTTTCTCACCATTTCTATTGGTATACTCCAGCCCATGATCTTTCCATCCCTTGTTTTCTCTTCACATAAATGAATCATTTTACATAAACAATGTCCTACATTCACTTTGACTTAATTTTTGGTCGAATATTCTGCTTAAATTGAACGTTTAAATTTTTCATTTGTCGGATAGGTTGTTTTGACACAAAAAGAAATTGGAGGTTATGCACTTAGGTTGAAATGACACAGCTGTATACCGATTAATGAAAATAGAATTCATTGTTGACAATTTCCACAAAGAATATTAGGATACTGTTGTATCCAAAAATAGTATTAGTCGAATTTTCGAAAAAATGTCGCTTAGGTCACTTTGACACGAAGGTACAGCATTGTTAATTTCATTGGTTGAAAGACATTTTGCAACAGCACAACTTTTTTAGTAGTAAAATATCTAGGGAATAATCACCCAATAGGCTATTTATGTGCCTATATCCACACCAAGTTGAGGATGATATCAGTCCAAAATCATACCTACAAAATTCTATTAGCGCTGCCAATGACAGAAAGTTCATCAGAGTTTTCCTTGAAATCATGACAGGAAGCCCACCCAAACCAATAGGGATGTACAACCACTGCTTCCAAAAATCGGGGTCTCTAAGGAGTCATTCTCCGAAGCTCAATGCCGGAGCTTCTGCCAGCGGCAAATATTTTGCTCTCTGTTCCGGTCCAGACAATATCAGAAACGCGAAGCACAAGTCAATGAATATTATTTTATGTAACTTATCAAGTAAATTTTGCTAGCCTTTCCCACATGCTTAGCAAAAAGGCCAAGTTATCTCAGACCTGTTCTGCCGATTAACCGCAACATACGCGCATGTATGTCGCACAAAGTGCACCACATTACTGATTGACGGTCGAGGAAAATATTTCAAGAATGCGGGATTTACTATAATAGCCCATTGAAAATTTAATGACATTATTAAGCCTAAAATAATCAGAATCATAAAAGAAAAGACTTAATTAGGCCTACACATTCCATCACGCATTTAGCCGGTTAATTTTTCAAGTGATCACAGATTATCCGGCCTTTATTTAGTGGCTTGTAACCCGTGATCTCGGATCTGATTGATTTTCCAACGATAGAAGGACATTTTTCGTATTTTCGAATGATCAAAAAAATGTGCATAATATTTGATTTTCTTCAACTGATTCATGTAATTTTGCAACTTTTTTCATAGATTTCTTGCTTTTAGACAATTTTTCAGATTTCAACTTTCAAACATGCAAGGCTGAAGTAGCTAGCTGACTTTTCAGACGTGATATTTTCAAAAACTGTGCACTCACAATTAATTAGCAAACAACTTTAAGATTTGTTATCGACACGTTTTGAATAATATTTCAATAAACACCAATTGCAAGAATCTGACAGAATTAATTATACAATGTGAAGAAGAAGCAAGTTGAATAATTTGCTGACGAATAATTTAAAGTCACAAATTGAGTCAAATTAAACCAGATAAATAAACTTCTGTCATGGTTTAATCCGATGGTGATATCTTCAATACGGAGGTAACATCACTGTGTTGCACTGTCATTGCTGTCCTTTGAATCAAGAAATATCGAGACCTTGATTCTGCTGTGTTATACCTGAATTTGCTGGAAACATCAGACACAAACTTTATAACTGACGGTTACCATGCGTCCTTTGTTTCTACGCAAACTGATACAAAGAGGTAATGCGAAGGAATTCTTCTGGCCTTCACAGTCCTCGTTTATGGTGGCAGTTTTTCTGGTTTCTCTTGTTGATATTTCTTGCTAACTTGGTGTCATCGTGCAATTGCAGTAACATGTGCATTTTGATATCATGGTTTCCATCATGGTTGTTGCTTCTCATTTGTTGCTTCAAATTGACGTGCTTGAAAATTTCAGTCGGATAAACCACTAGGTAAAGTTCAAGAAATAATGGGTGGGTTGCTCAACTCGGCTGTAACTCTACTTTCGACGTAAATTTGCTACTGACTTATTATCATGTTGCTCAACCTGGTCATAGTTTACTACAAGCTTTGCTACCAGCTTTGCGATCGGCTTTTTACAACGCAGATTTTACGACCAGCTTTACGACTGACTTTGCTATCGACTTGTTTCTCAACACTGATAGTAACTGCGGTGACGTCACGCGCTTGTTGCCGATCGGAGTTATAACAATGGAATTGACTGCTACTGGAAATTCCAGTAGCAAATCAATTCAATTGTAAGAAACTCGACTGCTCGCATTGACCATGGATGTCTTCGATGCTTTGGACGTCCACTACATTGTCTGCGAACAGCGGCGACAAACCCTTCGAAGTCGAGTTAACCCTCAATTGTTTTACAGTGATGAAGAATCTAGAAACTGTTATAGAATGACCAAGAGGTTGTCTTTAAAATTTGAGGATCTCATGGCATCGTATAAGGAAGAAAGGAAGAAGACTTGGGGTCTGTCGAGACACAGTATTCGTTCTGTTTTATCAGATTTTCACAATGTGTATGAGGGTGCGGTTTGCAATCCATCAAACAACAATCACGATTTGTTATCTTCGAGGTGAAATGATTAGACGGTTTTGAAAATTCATTTCTGAAATTTGAACTGGATTATAATCCGTCGCCAGGTGTCTTACTAGGTGATAATGGTTATCCCTGCAGAAGATATATACAGTCCGTTTCATAAAAAGTGGATCATTCTAAAATTTCACTAAATAAAATATAAGTATGATACAGAAAGCATTTTTCATGCTATTTCATGTCCCTAATATATTTAAATGTCCTTATATAATCTGATAAGCTATTATACAGTAACGGTTCTTAAGAAGCTAATATTTTGTGGCCCTACCTTTATTGTCAATGACATTACCAATTCGTCTAGGCATTGATTCGATGATATCGTTGATTTTTGACTGATCTAACTTTCTCCACTCTCTTTTTAACAGTGACGTAAGTTGTGATACGCCATCTGTAGGTAGCAGTGAACGATGAACGTTACGTTTTAGAACACTCCATACATTTTCTATGGGATTCAGATCAGGAGAACGAGCTGGCCAAGATAATGTCCTAAGCCCTAATTGAGACTTGCATAAGTTGACTCTACTACTCCTGTGACACGTAGCATTATCATCCATAAATAACCAAGTCGATGGATCACCAAGTTGATCTGTCATTTGGCCAATGTTCATTCGTAAAACATTCACATAGCGTTCAGAATTCATAGTTCCTTGCTGTACATTGTAAACTCCTCGCCACGAAAGCTGCCACGAACTCGCCACGAAACGAATAATTGTTGCCGACTCGTGGCAGGAAACTTGCCGCCACTAGCCGCCACGAAAATCCGCCGAAGATGAGAGACCGCTTCAATCATTGAGATAATCACTTAAAATATTCTACAACATCGACATGCTGCTTGCTGGAAGCAGATTAACATACTTCTATGAGATTTCGGTAAATATCCCTCGATATTCTAGGATTTGCAATATTTTGTTTAAATGTCGATGTGAATGTGATGAAATGTCTTCCCCAGTGTCGCCACCAACTCGGCAACACCCTATCAACCACAAAAGTCGCCCAGCGGTCGCCGCGACATCCCTCGGCGTCGCCGAAGTCGCCGCCGCTCGGCGACCCTTGGTGGCGGTCGCCTCGACTGTATGTGGGCGACCGTTGCCCGGCGACCGCTGTCAGCAGTTGCCTCGTCTGTTGCGGGCGACCGCTGATGGCAGTCGCCTCGAGTATCAACGGCGACCTTCATCATATGTCTGGTTTTAGCATTTAACTAGCCTCCATGATGTTAGAAAGGCAATATTCCGGCTTCGCAAAACTGATAAATTGCAAAAATTTCGGCAATCAGCTTCAGAGTTTCTAATTAAGACTCAAATGTAGAATGCTTGTGGAAAAAGATACTTCTGATGCAAAAATTTGAACGCATTTAATCAAACTAGATCAATGCATTTCCTGCGAGAAAATGAGTCGTAGGCCCCTCGTGAAAAAGTTTTGGGCCACGTGAAAAAATGGGGGCCAACAAATTTTTCGAAAATGGCTTATTTGGAAGTAAAAATGCATGATCATGTCAATTTGTGACCGTTCTCTTCGAAAAATGACGTGAAATGTGATCTCTTAAAGTGGAGGGTTGCCCCCCCCAATTTTCACGTTTATCTTTTTGACAGGGGGTGGTCTTGAGTCGGCTCTTAAGTTCACACGAGCTCTAATTTTGAAATAGAACGGCCCCAGAGTTGTCACACACATTGAGCAGCGAATTTGTTGTGATTTCTAAGAAAAACGTATCTCCAATGTTAGTGGACTGGCCCGAAACTGTCATCGATCGGTTGTCTGGCACATCTAGGCAAGTTTTTCCTAGGAATAGATAACCTTAGCTCATTTCTCTCAGTGATTTTCGCTATACATGATGATGATGCATTCAATCGTGAAATGTTGCGTCAAACATCTTTGGTTGCGATGCTTCATATATATTTGCATTTACATGTTGCCACTACATTTATGCATCATCGCGATAGGCGTAACTCTGTATAGCTGAACAAAGACGAAGCTATTGCTGAATTTTCTTAAATTCGCGTGCTTTACGTTTGCTCAACTTCATCGGCAAATTAGTCTTAATTATTTTTAGTAAGCTTAATGAGTCTCATTCGATCTTCTTTCTCTTTGAAAGAAGATTTTAATGTTCTACAAAAAATATTTTGCAATTTTCAGGGATATCTGTGAAATTGATGAGACGATAGCTTGTCAATATAGATTAATTGATTCTGTTGCTTGAAGCAAGTGATTTCGTCAGATTGAGAAAGCCTGTCTTAAGTCGATTGGAATTAAAGCGTCTATGCCGGTTTATAAAAAGTGTCTAATCTTCGTAAGTACTTCATCCAGCCTCGTGAATATCCCATTCCTTGAACTGCGAATATAAAAGGGCCATATACTAACACAGAGTGCCACACTATTGGGTTTAATCGTTTTGAATCTGTTCAAGTTTTATGTGCGAATGTGTAGCCTTCATAGTGCATATTTAAACAGATATAAATAATGAGAGCTATGCACAGTTAATTGGATTTTTCAATCGTGGCAGAAATCTTCAAAATTCTTGTTTCACATCTTATCGGCTACAACGGCCAGAATTTTAGCTAAGCTGATATTTTCTATCTGAAGCCTCGTCTAGCCGTAAACCGTTCGCTCGCCTTTGGCCATGTCTAGTCACAATTTCTCCTGTGGTCACGTCATCAATTCTATTAGATAGATCTCACAAGAAATAGAAGAGCTGTATTAAACTTTTTGCATGTTAACATTTTCTAACAAATAATCTGATAGCTGTTTCAAGATGCGAGCGCTGCAATTGATCACAGTCCAGAGAATGAATGTATTTCCGGTTGCGTATCAATCTTCATAAAATCTCACGAAAATCTCTCTCTATCAACACGAAATTGAAGAAGTTACCGGGTGATTTTTGAAAATATTGGATGAGTTGTTTTAGACCTCCAATTCTATCTGATAAACTTCACAGCCTCCACAGTGATGTTTTTTATTCCTATCCTGCAGGAGCGCATGATATTGACTAATTCTTTCAAGAGACCGGTCCACTTATTCCTTGACTTACGACTGTCATTCAACGGTTTCGTTGCATGAATAGAGAGACAGATGAGTCGCGCAAATCTGAGCCAGAGCACCGAAATGGCATTTCGCTTACTCACTAGCTCGCTATAACGTTCAGAATTTGGCAGTGACTGCCTTCTGTCTGGTTATTGAAATTGGTCGTAATTCCTGTGGCTCAGCAGATAGAACTGGTCTAAACAGTGTTTCTACATCGAACTTTATGCAGACTTGCTTTTATGCATAATTAAGGTTTATATTGACCTGGATGACTGGTTGACTACTTTCAATATGAGGCACACGTGAGATTTTCAATTCAAAATAAAGGCAGAAGCTGTCACTGTCATTTGCATCGCTCAATGATTGTCGGCATTAAAAGAGCGGTGCCACCCACGACCTGATTATCAACTGAATCATTCAAATGACTTTAGCAGACACAAATGATTTACTGGAATCACAAAGACACTCACATCGTTTTAAAATTATTTGCTCTGTTTGATTTAGGTACGTGAAGAACGTGTTTGAGTACGTACGTGGAGAAGCTTCACCATTTTAAATGCAGCTTTATTTTTCAGGCAAAGCAGTTCTCACTGATCGGTGGCAGCGGACTAAACGATTTATGCCGTCGAATATTTTAAATGATTTTGGCTGCGGATATTTCGATGAAGTATTCATTTCACGGCAGGAACAATAAATTTCCATTCAAGAATTCCCGAATTTATCGTGCGGTATCAAACTTTCTAGACCTCATGTGACTGAGAAGGAAATAGAGGCCTCTCTGCAGAGCGTACTAAAGCACGCAAAAGATAGATCTGATGGAAGGAGCCACCAACGCTCCCCTGCAGCTGAGTAATTGTGCCTGATACCCCTTTTCTCAATAGGTGACTCAATTTTTCATCTCTTGTATTTGGTGTTATATCCTGGTTATATGTGTAGCTGCTATTGTGCATATAATCTAAATAGCAGGAACTTTATTAACAACATCAAACCCGCATGTTTCTGTCAAAATTTTAACTGGAAAATCGATGCTTTTTTCTGACAATTTGGAGTCATCAAATTTCAATGTTATTAAGAAAGGTCCTGTTATTTAGATTGTACTACATATGTCTTTCGATGCCTTTCATAGAACATTTTGTAACCTCCATAGAACAATTGTATTTTTCGATCGTGAATTTGTGCTTTTGTATCTTCAGTGCTTATAAATACAATTTTCATGTGTGCACATTAAATTTTCATTGAATCGGTGCAGGTGTATTGCAAAATATTGTATTCTGTGTAATTTCGTTTTACTTCTACTACTCCTCATAGCCAGGAAGCTTATTGGTTTTCAGTGGAGCAATACTGATGCACCTGCATCTTAGGGAGATAGCTAGTGTTTTACTAATTAATAGCGCAATGGGAAATTTCAACTGAAGGGTAGGAGCCCCAGGCAATCAGGGCGGTGGACAAACAGGAATCCCCGGCGACGCTGAGGGCGACCTTTAGGCGACTCCGAAGGCAACTGACCATGGCGGTCGCGGCGACCGCTCTGGTTGATAGGGCACTGACCACGAATTGAAACAATCGATTGAAATTAGCGAGAAATTAACCAAAAAAAAATCTTTCAATATTTCTGAGGAGTCTGGTGAGTAGATCGTTTAGCTTAATATCAATTAAGAAGACAATTTGCACCGTTTTAGACACGCAGATATTTGTTTTGATTAATATGTTTTTGAGCAATTTGAATGGAAGACATTTTAGATTGAAAGTAGAATGTTGCGCTGTTCCATATGTGAATCGAATACATTCGGGAGACACGTGTATCTTTCTCACGCTAAAAGGTATCTTGACAACAGTTGTATTAATCACATGGTCAGGTAAGAAAATCAGTGATGATAAACATATGAAATTGTGGATGATAGAATGTAAAAGCTGATGTAGTCGGATTCATCTATATATGATTTCACCTATATCAATTACTTCATGTATACTAATTCTCCTTCTGTAGCTTTTCATGGTCGGGAATGAGACACTTTCAGATAAAGTAACTGAAATTCACCGAGTAAATTTATGTTGAAAGTCTAGATTTTCACTCAGCTATAGCGTAGGACGTGAGCAGTTCCTGTATTGAGTACTTTGTTTGTCGGCCTTTACATTTAGCGCAGAGCTAAAGTCCTAAGCCTAAGATGCTCATTTTCAATTATAATTCTCCACCAAAATATAGTTTGTCTTCAGTGTTACAAATCATCCATGCTATGTTTGCAAGCGTCACTATGGTTTTCATCGATAAATTTGATTTTAGTCAGCTGCTGTTGTGACTTGTTATGCTGTTTCATGAGAACAACTTCAGAAAACGCATTTCCAATGGTTTCTGAAAGCTTCGTTCTCATTGGTTCACTTCAGTGATTTATTGAGCCAGTAAAATAACTTGCATGAAGTCTCTCACTGTCACTATCGTTAAGTGGGAGCTTAGTCATTCACAGAGGTAGATTTTGATGTATTACATCGAATAAACTAGTAGCTCCTTCAACATTGCACTTCTTCTTAGTAAACTTGAAACTTGTGATTGACCAATGCGAATAAAATTCTGCTGAAAGCGTGGCCAACGGGTTGCTAAAGTTGCAATCGTTGTCCTGCTTCATGAAACAGCTAATGACTAGTCTTTCATTAGTAACGTTGCTAGTTATGTATGCTTTTCGAGTGGGATGAGCAATACCTGAAGTGAACATTTACAGTTTGTACTGTTTGTGCACATTTACATATCACTATCCGAATTTGTGCTCATTGTTGTGGCAGTTCCTGTCGCAATATTCTTTTCCTGTTATCTTTCAGCTACAAAATGATCCAAGTTACTGAATATGACTAGAAATATGTATCAGAAATTCGGAATGTGTCTCGACTCGCTGCCTTGCATTGATTCGTCTTCTGAGTTTTTGAGAAATGCAGTGATTTCAGCGAAACAGACTTGTTTCACAGCTGTAAGCGACTCCAAAACACAATGCTAAAGAACATCTCTTTTGTTTACTATAGCAGATTTCCTCCATCTTTTATTAGTAGCAACCCCATTGCAAATTCAAGCGCGGTGCGGTGCAGTGATGAGTCATCGATGAGTCATCATGCTGACTCAGCCCCCCCCTCTGGAAGGAAGGGAGTTCGCCAAGGATGTGCTGGGAGGAATGGGTCCGTGAGGAGGAAACAGGTCCCTCCCCCCCCTCTGGAAGGAAGGAAGGAGTGTTCGGGTAAGGGAAGGAAGGTGATGTGTGAGGGAGTGAGTGTGGAAAGGGCGGGTGTTGGTGGTGTTGGGATGAGAAAATTTGGAAATCGACAGGAAGGAGGCCTCGGATGGGAAAACGGAGTGCAGATTCGGACTCTACGTGAAATTTTGGGTTAGGAAGGATGTTTCCAGCGACATTGGAGAGAAAAAATTCTGACCTCCCCCCCCCTCGGCAGCGATCTTCTAACTTTGGTTGTAGACATCGCACAAAGTCGTGCAATAGCTCATTTGAAAGCTAAGAGTGAGAAAAATGCAGTGGAAAGCTCAGTTTGGACAAATTTTCTTGGGTTTAGGGAGGAAAATGGCAGGAAACCGTCAGAGTTGGAAAAGGTAGGTGTTGGATGTTTTGGGATGAGAAAAGTCGTTTTTCGGGCAGAAGGAGGTCTCGGATGGGAAAATGGAGTGCAAATTCGGACGTTTTGGTCAAAGTTGGGTCTAGGAACATCTTCCCAACTCAATCGGAGAGAAAAAGTTCTGACCTCCCCCCCCTCCTGCCAAACTTCCAACTTTGGTTGTAGACATCGTAGAAAGTCGTGCAATAGCTCATTTGAAAGCTAAAAGTGAGAAAAATGCAGTGGAAAGCTCAGTTTGGACAAATTTTCTTGGGTTTAGGGAGGAAAATGGCAAGAAACCGTCAGACTTGGAAAAGGCAGGTGTTGAAGATTTTGGGATGAGAAAAGTCGTTTTTCGACACGAAGGAAACCTCGGAAGGGAAAATGGAGTGCAAATTCGGAAGTTTTGGCCAAAGTTGGGTCGAGGAACATCTTCCCAACTCAATCGGAGAGAAAAAGTTTTGACCTCCCCCCCCCCTCGGCACCGATCTTCCAACTTTGCTTCTAGTGGATGGATTTTGTCGTGCCATAGCTCGTTGTAAAGCTGGGAGTGAGACAAATTCACTGAAAGAAACGGCTTGTTCATATCTGCCTTCGTTTAGATGTGAGACGCCATTTAAGATTTTGGGAGATTGTCGAAAAACGAGAGTTAGAATTTTGGACGTTTTGGGCTGTAGCTTCAAAACGAAGCATCGGATGGGAAAACGGATTTCAGATTTGGAATCAGCGTCAAATTCTGCATCTGTATGGTGAATTTGAAAGCAATCGGAGAGAAAAAGTTTTGAAGACCTCCCCCCCCTCGGGAGAGCTAGCTTCGATCTTGGCTTCCAGTGGACGGATTTTGTCGTGCAATAGCTCGTTTGAAAGCTAATAGTGAGACAAATTCAGTGGAAAACCTGGCTTGTTCGTATCTGCCTTCGTTTAGAGGTGAGACGTTATTGAAAATTTGGGACCTTGGCGAAAAAACGACAGAGTTAGAATGTTTATGAAAATCTCTCTAGCGGGTGAAGCAAGCCTCGGACGGAAAAACAGAGACCAGATTTGGCATCAGCGTGTCATGTTGCACCTGAATGTCATTCATGCTATGTCTCCGAAGTGAAAGGAAGAAAGATGACAGTAGCAGTAAAATTTAAGAATGAATTTTGTTCACTACGTTTTCATCGACAAAGTCTTCGCGGTGTGATTAGAGACTACATCATCTCCTTTCATCATGAAAAGGCAGACTTAGAATTTGCTATCGCTAAAGGTTACTTCGTTTTCCAACAGCTCATGGACAGTTTGATGAATAAAGATGTGAAAGGACGATTAGTTGCAGAGATTGAATTTGAGAAAGTGACTGATGAACATGCAGGTGAACGTGTAGTGTTTCATTTTGCATCCTATTCTGCAGAGACGATACATGATCCCAAAGATTTCTATCAGCGACACATGGCAAAAATTGCATCTCGACTAGATTCATTTCATGAGCATGGATCCAACTTGCTCTTATGTCGCATAAAACACATTCATATTCAACTCAATGTGTTAAACTAGATTCGACTACAAGGTTTGGGTAAAGCATTCATGAGTCAGACGTCCGCGTTCCTCCTTTTCCGTGCCGCAACGAAGTCAGGGGAGAAACAGAGGTCTCTGATTGGCTCACATAGTGTCAAATGTGGATTCGCAGGAGATTATAAAAGCTGACGTCTCCCCATTTTCTCTTCATTTCATTCTCTTGACTTGGAAAGCGTGTGTGACTTGCTGAAGCCATTCTCCCCTCTCAACTTTGTCTGATCAATCCTGTTTGCAAATTTACAAGTGAGTGTCATGACTGTCTGGCCTAAACCTTACCAGCATTTTAGAAGAGAGACGCAGGAGAGTGTGTGGTCGATGATTGTACAAGCTTATTTTGTTGAACCATCACCGCCACCGCCTCCACCACCTAGACGCTTTACCTTTAAGTCTTTTAGGGAATTGAAACTCAATTCGGGTCCTAAGCCTAAGACATTTAATTTACTGGACGATGACGAAGACTTAGACTTTGGTGATAAGCTTTAAATCCTGTGAACGCTCCAAAAGGTCCTCTTAAGGGCCACCTCAAATGTCACTGCTAAGCTAACAATTTTCTTTTCTCTGATGATCATGAATGTACTTAGTGGTATTCTTTCGTTACAGACTACCATGGCCATGAATCCTACTCCAACTGCTGCATCACTGAATCCTCAACATCTCGAGCTGTGGAATCCGAAAATTGAAAAGGTAATTCACGGCTATCCTACCTACAAACAACAAGTGCGCTACAACGGTGTTCGACTCTATCTTCAAACGCCGGCGGTATGCTTACCAAAAGTGGATATGCAAGTAAATCGTTGCGGTCAAAACCTGAGTATCCCTATTGATAATTGGTTGCGACAGCAGCTTGACATTTTAGAAGACTTTGTGAGGCAAAATACTCTTATTCCTACTGAACTATTACAGTTGTGGCCAGAAAAGAAAACTTCTTATTATAAACCATTGTATCGCGGCACTCGCTGCTATATTTTACAAAGCAAGTATTGTAAAGTCACTTCAGGCGTGACAGTTGAACAATCAGTTGAAACAGAATTGTCATCGTTAGGTGAAGGCTTTTATTCATTTCATATTGAGGTGCCTGCTGTTTCAATCTGACGGGAATTTGATTTCTCTCAATTTGCGCATTGCTCAAATTCATCATCAACCTGAGTTAACAGGACTTGATCACATTGAGAAAGTCATTGATTCTTGTGTCAAAGAGTGTCAAGAACCTGTCACTAAACCTAAACGTCGTCGCACATCAAAGAAAGATGGTGCTACCACCAAACAGAAATCTTAAGTATTGTAATCAGTCAGTATGTAGTGAATGTGGAAAACGCGGTCTTGCGCGTTATGTTCAAATAAAACATTGTCATCATGTTGTATGTATCTTTTGTTATGTAAAGGACAGACATCCTTGTAAAGTTCCTGCTCAATGTATTATTTTGTAATGAAGTCTTTTTGATATTGTAGGTTGTCATCTTCATAGACAGTGAGGGAACACCCATGCAGGAATTGAGTGCTATTGCAATGGGAGAAAGTGATCAAACTGTTGTTAGTGTATATCATAGATTTGCCTACTGTCCTCCACACAAAGACGAATGGTCACGACGTCATGTGCATGGACTTGATCCTTCTATTTTGATTCATATTGGATTTGTAAATGAAACGTATTTGATAAGTGATTTCAAACGGTGGCTGTCAGGTTTTCATATTGTTAAAATATTAGGAAATGATTCTGAACGAGAAGCGACAACACTTCAGTTGCACATTGATAATTTATATTTACCATGTTGGGTAGATCGTGTAAGACAAGACTATCATATGCATTGTGATCAAAAGAAGTTTAGAGATGAAATGATTTTTGACATGGCTATACGTATGTTTCGGTGAGAGACATCACCTTTACAGACCACCATCTCATTGTAATACTAAAAATAAAGCTACCTACATTGCAAAACTCTCTTCACGCTGGCATTGTAGTCAATATGATGTTTATGAACTGTATCTATATTATTGTCAACAGCATGGGTCTATGTAAAACATGTTTTTACTCCTTGTGAATGAATGATGATCATTTTATGAAGTGCATTCTGTACTTGTAAATTTTGTCTGGTGTTGAATAAATTTACAGTGGAACATGATTGTTATTTCTATTTTATTCATAGTGGAAGTCATTGAAGCAATGTGAAATCTATTGTCACAACGTTTATGATGGCGCATCGTATCTTAAGTAACCACATGTGTCATTTGACTCTTGATCAACAAGGATTCGATGGATTTTTACAAGATTGGAAACTTACATTTAAAATGAAGATGAATGATATGAAAGTAGTGCTCACTGAAAGCCTTCCTCTCTTCAAAAGATTAATAGAGAGTTTACAACCTCAAGATGTAAAGGGTAGACTCGTTGCTTATATAGAGTTGAAAGATTTGCAAAAACCACTTCGTTTTGGCTCTTATTGCACAGAATGGATTACTCTTAGTGATCAATTTTATGGTCGTCATATGGAGAAAATTATGGAGAGAATAGAGAGACGTTGGAAGGAAATGCGTACGTTGTTAGACATATCATGATTCAACTGAGTGTGTTTACATCCACGACTTTGTTTGATGCGCGACACATTGTGTAGATGCAATAAAGATTTCTTTTCACTGAGTATTTTGTAATGGTGTATAGAGCAACATGAGTCATTGCGCTTTGTGCAATACTATCGGGCTCTTTGTTAGATAAATGAATGCGTCTTTGTTCGCCAAAAGGGCGTGTCACTCAAGTCTTTGTAAGAGGGAAGGTTTCCACCCACGCAGTCAAAAGTTCGCGTGCGATAACTCTTTGTCACATAACAAAGACAGGGAAAACGAGAACAGGGAAACGCATGTGATTGGAGCTAGGTCTGCTTATAAAACGAACGACTGAGCGCATGGCAATCATTTCCGTCCTTGCGCTAACCATGCAGTTGCTCGAAGCCATCAACGCCTCTGCTCTCGCACTGGGTACACTGAACTCCCTTACTTTAGCATCGGGTAAATGCTTTCAATCAAAAGATAACTCATCATGGAGAAGCCGTAACCATAAAAACCCCAAGTCAACGGATAGATTATCTAAAGATTATGTCAACAAAGTATGGACTGGCCGTGTGTGTGCCGTTAGACTATTGGACACGGTTACAATTCAATACTCTTGAAACATTCCTGAAAGAAAATCTCACCATTCCCAAAGAAATTGTTCGACACAATGGGAAGCGGCCACAAGTTCCCATCATGGAAAGACGATACATGTATGTGCATATGGATAGACACTGTCTCATCATCCATGAAAAGGAGGGCAGCGAATTCGACTTACTCAATTGCAAACCACTCCCCATTTTGGGAAAAGGATTCTACTCCTTCGAAATTAAAATTCAAACCATCTACATGGGTCCACGCAGGGACGGAAGGTTGTTTACGTTGAATCCCTATCTTGTCTCCATCACCTATAAAAATGATGTCCATGTTGATGATGATCAACTACAGTAACACTCTCCACACACTGAGAACGCACCATCGGTCTTTATGAGACCACGGCCTAACGGCCACCGTATCAAGAAAGAAAATGTACACTCACCATGCCACACATGAACATGACTCTCTCTCTCTCCCTCTTTCTTAGGCATACCCTTCTTCACTCAAGTTTTAATCATGTGGAAATTATCAGCATGGCTCCATGTATCATGGAAAAGTCAGTGTGTTACATTTCATGATACGAAACGTCAACTTCAGATAACTCTAGAACGCTTTCATCTACGAAGGTTGCATCGCGCTATCCTATCCCACTCTTGCCGTGTCATTAACGTAGGAGACGGCATTGTATTTATTCGCATTCAAGAGATGATTCTACATAATGATCACTGCTACATTGTGATTCCAAAACCCTCATGGGAAAAGTATAAAAGGGAAGTTCACTCAACCCTCATGTCATTTGTGAGTCATGCTCCCCATCCGCATCATCAACGCCATGCGCGAAATGAATCTCAGAAGAGACATCGATTTAGAACAGTTGCATACCCATCTTCCCGATTCAGTCTATCATCGCGGTCGTCCGCAAATGTTGGTCATTCGCATGAGCAACGGTCGAAATCTTCAAATCTTTCGCTGCGGCAAAATCCAAGTCCTAGGAAACCTTTCTCATTTCGTGATGCAGTCCATGTGTTACGAAGTCGTCAAAAAAAATGCGAACACTCATGCCTCATCTACGCCTCAGTCCCCTGACATTGAAGAATATAGTAGTGTCTGTTCAATTGAAGATGTTAGTGAATCTAGCCAACATTAAAACCAGTGATCATTGTATATTTTATGAAACTGAACTCTTTCCTGCTGCTCTGATTCGGAAGTGGCATCCTGTACATATTGCAGTGTTTCACAACGGACATTGTATCATGACTGGTTTACGTGATATCAGTAAAGTAGCTGACATTGTTAAATCTTTAATGCGTTATCTGTATGAGTCACAGTTAATAGAATCGTGTTAATCACATGATGCGTTTTGAATGAGTTATCACAATGAACTATCGCCCACACTCTTGTCGGTGAAAAGGTCATCAACAAGGTTCTTCGCTTTATGATGAGTCAGGGCTATTTATAGACATGAAATGATGTCCACACACTTGTCGGTGAAAAGGTCACGCTGTCTGACGTGAGGCGCCATCGCTTTGTCTGATAAATAACGCCCACACACGTGTCGGTGAAAAGGTTGAACAAGACTGATTAGATTCGTATGACTGGCGCCTTACTCCTTCATGAGTCAGAGCTATTTATAGACATGAGTCAGCAAAGTGGTTGATGTTTCCTAAGCCGAAGAAATTGTCATGATGTTACATTCGTTGGTGAGGATGATAACTTACAAATTCTAACATGGTTTGACTTTATTTTATACTTTACCTATCTTGCAAATAGTGAAATACTTATGCCTTCATTTTATATTTCACCTATCTTACAAACTGTACAAACAGTGAAATGATTTTAACATTAATTCAAACTTTACAATCATCAACTTTATTTCTAACTTTACAAACAGCGAAGTGATTCTAACTTCATTTATATTTCAATTATCTTACAAACTGTACAAACAGTGAAATGATTTTAACATTAATTCAAACTTTACAATCATCAACTTTATTTCTAACTTTACAAACGTCAACTTTATTTCTAACTTTACAAACGTCAACTTTATTTCTAACTTTACAAACAGTGAAGTGATTCTAACTTCATTTATATTTCACCTATCTTACAAACAGCGATATGGGTATAACTTATTTTATGCTTTACCTATCTTGAAAACAGTGAGATGATTCTATCATTAATTCAAACTTTACATTCATCAACTTTATTTCTAACTTTACGAACGTCAACTTTATTTCTAACTTTGCAAACAGTGAGATGATTCTAACATTAATTCAAACTTTACATTCATCAACTTTATTTCTAACTTTACAAACGTCAACTTTATTTCTAACTTTGCAAACAGTGAAGTGATTCTAACTTCATTTATATTTCACCTATCTTACAAACTGTACAAACAGTGAAATGATTTTAACATTAATTCAAACTTTACAATCATCAACTTTATTTCTAACTTTACAAACAGTGAAGTGATTCTGACTTCATTTACATTTCACCTATCTTACAAACAGCGACATGGTTATAACTTTATTTCTAATTTTACAATCATCAACTTTATTTCTAACTTTACAAACGTCAACTTTATTTCTAACCCTACCCATCTTACAAAATGATTAAAATTTTTACTTCTGTCTAATGAGTGAGAATCCCATCTTTATGTCAAAAGAAAAACGACACAGTCTGTACATGATATGTTATTCATCAACACAACCGATTTTCATCACAGCCACATGCAGTTAATACTGATGGTAGCAGAAAACGAAGTTTTTATGGCTCACATCACCGGATAAAACAAAGTCACTGATACGCAGGGAGAAAACAAAGTCACTGATATGCAGGGAGAAAACAACGTCAGGAAAAAACCAGTTGATATGTAAGTCATGATATGAAGTGATCAGGAGTTGGACGCATGTTCCAAGGCACTCACTCACAACGCCCCATAGAAAACGCCATGGAGTAAAAAGCAAAACATCAACCACAACAGAGAGGAAGCATTCATCATCAGACATCGCCGGACGGAGGACGAGAAAGTTTCTGTCTCTTGGGTGGAGGTAGATGAGTGTCTGGATGGCCGTATGGTAATGAGTGGTTAGGACTCATCCAGCATCGCTTGTCTTCCCAAGAAGAGAGACCTCGTTTCCTAAACGTCGTTGTTCTGACTTGATGCGACTGAGATTTTAAAATGGTCATTTCTACTTTTTTGATTTTAAGAGAATCTAAGGCATCTTGATAGTCCCTATGTGTCATTTTTCTAACGATTGACTTCGAGATGCCTTTCGCCCGTTTAATAGAAAGCTCTGAGGATTTTAGCTTCAAGGAGTACATCTTGGGGCGAAGCAAGATCATCTCCTCTATCTGTTTGCCGGCACACTCATCCTTGAAGCAGCCAAGCTTCGCTTTATTTGAGGTAGAGTAAAGCGGATGGTCAGTGGGATAGTTGGTGCTATCAAACTTGAGTGCTAAATATTTTAAAATGTCTTCCTGCTTGACTTGGCTCGTGGTTGTCAAAGCTAGGAAGAAGCTGTCTGTATCACCTCCTACTAATTCCACACGTTGGAGAAGTGGACATGTCTTAAAAGTGTGGTAATATAGCTTATACATTTCTAACTTGGAGTGATCCAAGACAGCTTGACCGACATAAATGGGCTTACAAAGTTCTACTTTAGATTTTAGCATTTTAAAACCAGTGATGTCTTCGGAAATGACATCATGGTGGCAAAACAACGGCGAGCGACATAACTTGATACTCGTTTCCGGATCAGTTACGATGCGATAGTCCATGCGCTTTCTTACATCCTCCATGGTTTTACCAAAGAGGGCATTATTCTTAAATTTAAAGAAGTCATTTTTAAAAAATCTCCAAAGGATTCTTGGATTCAGCTCGTTTCTTGCTATTAAATTCTATATACAGTTTTAGAAAGGGCTTTTGCCTAAACTGGATAGCGCGATGGACTTTGTCAAGTTGCATCCCCATACCTAGATAGAATTTGAGGATGGAATAGTGCACGATGTAATGCTGCTTGTTCAATTCAGTGAGCAACAACTTTTTAGTGGCTTTATACTTTAAGTCATTTTCCGCCTCATATTTCTTATTGTGTTCTTCCATAAAGGGAGAGAACATATCTGGACTGACTATGCCAGATTCGGGTGCGAGAGGAAAATAAACGGTCCTATTCTTAATGCAGTCTGGATAGATGAGGTCGACTTCAAATAAATAACCGATGTCGGCCTCATCTCCCAGTGCCATGATGTGTGCTGGATTGGAGAAGTGTTCAATGTCATGGGGCTCTACCCATTGGAAGTCAGACTGTGGCAAAGGCTTGGAGAGTGCACTCCCATACAAATTATTTTGGTCTATGTACATTAAATGCGTGGTCGATCCTATGTCTTGGGTGCTGTTGACAACATGTTTGTTAACAAATGTCAAGCCACCCCTAATACCACGTTCAAATAACGTATACATTTCTGCATCTTGCAGTAAATGAATGCTCTCTTTCGTCATCTTGAAGGCTGACTGATAGGACAGACCTGGCAGACTAACAAAATGAACGGGATCTAAGGCGTCCTGTTCTAATGTGACTTTCCTAAAAGTCTCAAACACGTCAGCCAACAGATAGACGTCTAATTTTAAGTAGGCAAGCATGTAGTCACCAAACGTGGGACAAAATAACTATAAGGAAACACCCCTTTCCGTCGTATCAGACTGTCACTTATGTTGGGATAGTCTTTCCTTAAATGTTGAGTGAGGGGAAGTGTTTCTAAATTATTAGCCAACGCGGCTAAGGAAGAAGACATAAACTGGAAACTGTCTAGAAACTTTATGTCATAGAAGACAGGCTTCCCCTCCTTCGTCTTATCGACTTGGACTTTAGCAGTGATGCACATAAATTTTTCCTTACTTTGTGCAATCACTTTGGATGACCAGGATTTCATTTTACCGAATCCATGGCGAATGATGATGTGAGCATCATAACATTTAAAGTTATGGAAGATGACGGGGAGCGTTCGCCGTTTGAGCCTAAGTTTCATATTGCATTCACTGCATAAGGCAGACCTAAATTTACCACTGAGATGGCAATGGTCCCTCACTTTCTTATGCTGCTGATCATCAAAGGATGAACAGCAGCGGGGACATTCCGTGGTCTTATCAAATTTGATTTTATCGGCTTCTGTGAAGCACATGGGTTTCCTAGTTAGTTCCGTTTCATTGCGTTGATGAAAACGGGCTTTCCTATCTAAAAAGTTGAGGAAGTTTTCAACGCACTCCTCGCCTTGCCACACACGCATCTTATTTTGGTTCCTATAATATGGATGCCAAACTTCATAACAGGCAATGGCTGCTGGCTCATGACTTAGATCTTCTTGTTCAATATAACATTCAATGTCCGCATAGATGGTACATATGGGACTGAGCTCATTGCCGTTTCCTTCATACCTATACAATTTATCTTTGGGCATGACTTCCATTTGAAGTTTACCCCGAGAGCACCACTCGTAATGCTCTTCAAAAAATGCTTTTGATGTGAAACGCCGTGTGCAGCGATCACAGTAATAATGTTTGTTACATAACTTTGTTGGTGGTGATACAATCTAGAAATTTTAGGAATGCCACAATAATGCCATTCTGGGTGGTTGTCGCTATAGACTAGGAGAAGATTGACAACCCGGTCAAAGTTACTTTGACGATTATTATACCTAACGCCCTTCAGACCTTTTTCCCAGAGATGGATGACAATCTTAATGTTATTCAATTTTTCAAATTGGGCGATGCCTTTAAAGTCTAATGTATTGACATCTAACCCATCAAACCTAAGCTCATCCTCCCATTCACGATACTTGATGACTCTTTGTCGATCCTTATCTATATCATTATAGTGAAGAATGGAGAGGACGGCATACTTGAAACACTGGGACTGACATTCTACATTGATGACAGCCTTTCTGTCAGCCAGTGCTTTGGGGAGGGTGAAACAACCGCTCCCTTGTAAATTTTCTAAAAGATTAATTTTGATGTCTACCTTCTCTATCCCATCAAAGACCAGACCGCTGTCTCTTTCATTAAATTTATTGCTTAAATTATTTGCTGACGAGATAGGTCGCATGTCTCTCTACCCACTCGCTTACATCACCTATGAGATCAGCAGCACAGGAGGCTATCCTAATGGTCACAGTGGACTCTACTTCTCCCGTGCTACTGTCTACCTTATTGAAACGAGCAGTGAGATAGAACATGCCCTTAAGTAAAAATCTATCTAAGCTCGCCAACATTTGATGAATTAAGCCTATATGATTCATCAAGAAAGGATGAATGTCCTGCACAGCTTCAGAGCTTACTAGCTCATAATCGCGAACGAGCCTCTCAAGGGAAAACTTGCTCAGCCTTAGAGTGACGTTGTTGTCAGTGTAAAGCTCAGTGGAATGAGTGTGACAGAGTGTGTGCGAAGAAAGAACAAACTCTGTAGGAAAGGTCTTCTGACACGAAGAACAGGAAAAGCCGACGTGCGATGAAGAATGCTTCCTACCTGTTGTTGTCGGTGGTTGCTTCACACTGCCACAGGAACCGCCTTCGATGTGGACTCGCAAGTTGGTGTTGTTGTAGAACGTGCGTCCACAACCTTCACACTTGGGCCGTTGAGGGATCGGTCGGCGTGTCTTCTCCAGTTCTCCCTTCGCTTTTGGGCAGCGAGAATGTCGGTGTCGCCGAAGGCAGAATGGCCTCGCAAAAACCTGCCCGCAGTCCGTACAGCTGAGCTGTCGAGTCGTAGGTCCTTCTCTCTCCCTCACACCTTCCTCCTCGACTTCCATCTCTCTCTCCTCTCCGACGATCTCCAACTCCATTTCCTGCTCCTCCAACAATCTCTCCACCGACTTGACGGAGAGAAGAGGGAGGTCGACCGCTGCAGGTGGTGGTGGTGATGCTGGGATAACGATGGGACGGGAGGGAACGTCACCGTCCAGGAGGTAGGCCGCCAGATCTGTTGAGAAAAAGAGAAAAGAGATTAGTAACATGATCAACATTTCAAGTTTGAAGTGTTAGCCCCCTATTTCCCAATCACGATTACTTACCATCTAATGAATTAATATCCGGCAGCAGGGATGGACGCGGAGGAGGCAGGAGAGGGACACGAGCCGAGGGTGGAAGGGTCCTGGGCTTTGGTGTCGGAGGTACGTGATGACGAGGAGCAGGTACCGGAGCTGGGACGGGTACAGGGACGGACACAGGTACTGGAGCTGGTGGCGGTGGAGGTGGGGCGATAACGATGCCCGAGAAAGGGGTCGCAGCTTGGGCGGAGGTAGGTGAGCGGGAAGGTAGGGCCGGAAATTCCTCGCGGTATTTCCGCCTCGCGGCTTCTTCCCACTTCTTCTTCTTTGCCATATCTGTAGAGAGGAAAGAGAGATTAGATTAGAGGTTGCGGAGATAATAATGATAGAGAGTAAGCTATACGGATACAGAAGTGCTAAAACATGACATTCCAACTCTCATAGGTGAGGATACTTACACTTTCCGAGCCGCTCGTAAGCTTGCCCGATTGCTCCTTGGGGGACGGGTTCCCCATTACGAATACATTCATGCACTGAAAAAGAATGACAGCAAAGATGAGCAGAGGTAAAATTTGGATTCGGTTTAAACATGAACAACATAAGGGAAGGGCTCTTGATTTTAATGAGGATGTCTACCCTAATGATGTTAGTAATAGAGTCAACCTTGTTACAAATACTTACATTGCTCGATGGTGGCCTTTTCCATCTCGACAGCAATGCGATAGTTCTCAATTTTCGTGAACTCCATTTTTAACGATTGTAGATTACACGGTAGTACGCTCGTAGATTTCAATCACTGAAAAGGAAAGATGAAAATCGTTTCATTTGCCTAGTCAACGTTTATCATGGGAACAATCATTGAAGTGACATCTAATGAGTTACATTTCACTCTACTCCATATCATAAAGACTAACCTTTGTCGAATGGCTAAAGTACTCTGACCTGGCGAGAGAAAGCGTCACGTTGAGTATGAAGTCGAACGCCCAACATGAGCAACGGCTCAGAGGTTTCGGTCTAACAAACGACGAACAACCCGTGCAACGCAATCCCTCTACGGCAGTACCCGCCGTCCCGAAGGAACGCTCGAGCAAAGGAGGTATTACAGCGATGATATGTTTTATGAGCAGAAGATGTGATAGCAAAAGACTATTCAACTTGATAGCAAGTCAAAACAACCTGATAGCAGGAGCTCACCGACACTCACCTTGTGAAAGATAAATGTGAAGAGCAGAGCTGGTGCACTGCCTTTTATAAGATTTTCCTAAGCGGTGAATGGATCAGACCTCTCGTCCAATCACAGACGAGCTAGAGTTCCCGATGTGCATACACACATTTGTAACGCGTTATTGAAATCGTGTTAGGCAAAAATGTTGTTTAGCAATAGACTCAACCATGGCACCTGAAGTCAATACATTGAAACATGATGATTGCACGATTCGTTTTCATCAAGAGTGCTTCGGAGGCTTAATACAAGATTACATCCTTGAGTTTCAAAGGGAGGAGACAGAATTGGAAGCATGTTTAGACTACATACGAAAAATATTTACGGAGTTGATATCTTTTTTCAAAGACAGTCTCATCAAGGCTCATTTAATTGCATATGTCAATTACATTCATGTTCCAGAAGGTGAAGTAGCGGAAAGTGTTGATTTTCAATTTCGTTCCTATGGACAAGAATATGTTACTGATGCTTCTGAGTTTTATACACGACATCTGCGGAATATTATTTCTCGAATGGACAACTTTCATGGTTACGGCGATCATTTGCTTCTGAATAAAATAAAGCATATTGTCATTGCTCTTAGTAAAGTGGGTTTCAATGATGTTAAATCAAATACCAAATAAAGTATTTTTTCATGACACTTGTGTTGTGCTAAACTTTCTAGTGCTGTGGTGAACACTGTTTTCATATATAACATTCTAAACTCTCATTGCAGTACAAGACTGCTCTTAGTAAACCTGATGAAGCGAATCTAACAGTCATGTAGTTTGAATTTTCTAATAGGGAAACATTTCGCAACTGTCTCCAATAAAAATTTTTAACACTGTGAAAGTAAGTTACAAGACAATCTACACTGTGCAGTAAAACCTTCTAAAACTTTCTAATGCTGCTGTGAGTTCGGTCATCAGTCATACAACGTCAATGATCAAACTTTATTTTCACAAACGTGTGTTGCTGTAAAACTAGTTGACTACACTAACGCTTACCTTTTATGACATGTGTGTTTCATAAAACATCATGATCAAACTTTTCTAACTATACATCAACCTGTGGTGCAGTAAAACTTTTACAAACCATGATACAGTTTCTGACTAAACTTACGAATGAAACGTTGATGATCAAACTTTCTTACTATGCATCAACCTGTGTTGCAATAAAACTTTTGCAAACCATGATAAAGTTTCTGACTAGACTTATGAATAAACCTTCGATGATTAAACTTTATTTTCACAAACGTGCGTTGCTGTAAAACTAGTTGACTACACTAACGCTTACATTTTATGACATGTGTGTTTCATAAAACATCATGATCAAACTTTTCTAACTATACATCAACCTGTGGTGCAGTAAAACTTTTGTACGATACTGACAAGAGCTTTTCACTAGCAAAGAGAGAAGTCTGTGAAGTGTTGCGTGTGGCGCATGAATGTCCTCCCTTCATTCCATTCATCATTTTTCTTCCCCTCTGCATTCCATATCCGAAGATATGTGGCGGGCTTGGGACCGCTTTAGCTGCATTAGAAGGTAGGCCCTTAAAAGAGCCCATGGATCGTTCCCGACGAAGGGTGATGAAAGAATGTGTTGCATGTATGAAAGTTGATCTTATGTTTTTAAAAAGACTAACGTCTAACTTGGGTGGGACTGGCCGATCCTGCTGAGAGAGACTCTTAGTCTCTCTATGTCAGGGGCATCAACCTCCTCTACTACCACCCGACTGTCAGAGGGCGGTATATAGCCCCACTGTTGAATCGGTATCATCATCAACAGCAGATGAACCAATTCGAGCAAGATTGTTATAAATCCTTTCTCGCTCTTCCATCTGCGAAAACTCTTCAAATAGATTTCTCGGCTTCAACCGAGACTTGTCAGGAGAGCTGACCAGAGTGTTCGGCGTCTGCATGACTGAAATGAAATTAAATGAGAGTCAGCGGTTTATATACCCAGCGAGCACAAAGCCATGATTCAGATCTTCCGTATTTGGCCATGCTTTTAACTTGACAACAGCAGTTTTACCATGTATGGGCATTGACAGTCGCTGTGCTTTCTGTTACCAACTCCCAACACAAAGAAGGATTCCCCTATGACGCGAAAAGGTTTGACGTCAATGCTTGCAGTAACCGTCCCATTTTTTACCAAGTTACAATGACAAACGATAGACGTTGCCAAGCCTGAGTTACTGAGGCTAGACGAAGAAGGCCTGATAGCAAGCCGTAGAGAGCTTGATTCACCAGCGTTTTTCAATGGAGATGTTTAGAGGCCACCCATGACAAGATAGCTATGACTCAACCGATTGGCGTTCAAAGTGCTATGTTGAGCACTGTGTCAAATGCCCAACATGAGACATGAGTTGCCCCAGCAGTTTCGGTCTAAAATATGACGCACTCCCTTGCCACACTTATCACTACGGCATCGTCCGCCGTCCCGAAGGAACACCCTGTCAGTGGAATATTACAGCAAAACTCTCCGTGTCTTGCTCGCTTTCAGTGAAAAGCTGCTTAGTCCATATGTGGCTCAGACATCATTAAAAATGCTTTCATTGACTTCAGCAGGGTCGAAAACCCCAGAAAACCTCCAAAACTAGTGAATTTGAATTTTTCAACTTTTTAGCACTACTTATGAAATTTTATAAGTAGTCTATCACTTAGCGCAGGTCAATAGCGACCGAACCTTTTTTGAATCAAGTCAAACGGACTTGTAGAAGCAAAGTTACAAGCCTTTAAAGTTTTGGAGTCTTTTATGGCCTGGAGACGAAGGCCATCTCCTGGCGAACCTCTAAGTCTGACGCCTTAGCTGACTTCAGCAATGAAATTTTCTAAGTCGGTTTCTTACAGAAATCCGGTTTCTCAGATTTTCAATGCTATCATCGGAGCTCCAGAGTTCACCTACCCCAACCCAGTCGGGAGGAGAACTGATTTCCACAAGCCGAGTTTCCACTTATATAGTGTGTGGCGATCAGCTGATGACGTAATACCCATCATTCAAACACTAAAAACCGTCTATCTCTGGTTCTAGTACTCCGATGGAACTGGAAATACGCCATTTCCATATAGAATTTGACGCTGAATCCGAATCTGCCCTCCATTTTCCCATCCGATGCTTCGGTTTGGCTCTACAGCCCACAGCCATCGCAAAAATTCTAACAGTCGTTTTTTCGCCAAGGTCCCAAATTTTCAATAACGTCTCACCTCTAAACGAAGGCAGATACGAACAAGCCATGTTTTCCACTGAATTTGTCTCACTATTAGCTTTCAAACGAGCTATTGCACGACAAAATCCGTCCACTGGAAGCCAAGATCGAAGCTAGCTCTCCCGAGGGGGGGGGAGGTCTTCAAAACTTTTTCTCTCCGATTGCTTTCAAATTCACCATACAGATGCAGAATTTGACGCTGATTCCAAATCTGAAATCCGTTTTCCCATCCGATGCTTCGTTTTGAAGCTACAGCCCAAAACGTCCAAAATTCTAACTCTGTCGTTTTTCGACAATCTCCCAAAATCTTAAATGGCGTCTCACATCTAAACGAAGGCAGATATGAACAAGCCGTTTCTTTCAGTGAATTTGTCTCACTCCCAGCTTTACAACGAGCTATGGCACGACAAAATCCATCCACTAGAAGCAAAGTTGGAAGATCGGTGCCGAGGGGGGGGAGGTCAAAACTTTTTCTCTCCGATTGAGTTGGGAAGATGTTCCTAGACCCAACTTTGGCCAAAACTTCCGAATTTGCACTCCATTTTCCCTTCCGAGGTCTCCTTCGTGTCGAAAAACGACTTTTCTCATCCCAAAACCTCCAACACCTGCCTTTTCCAAGTCTGACGGTTTCTTGCCATTTTCCTCCCTAAACCCAAGAAAATTTGTCCAAACTGAGCTTTCCACTGCATTTTTCTCACTTTTAGCTTTCAAATGAGCTATTGCACGACTTTCTACGATGTCTACAACCAAAGTTGGAAGTTTGGCAGGAGGGGGGGGGAAGGTCAGAACTTTTTCTCTCCGATTGAGTTGGGAAGAAGTTCCTAGACCCAACTTTGACCAAAACGTCCGAATTTGCACTCCATTTTCCCATCCGAGACCTCCTTCTGCCCGAAAAACGACTTTTCTCATCCCAAAACATCCAAAACCTACCTTTTCCAACTCTGACGGTTTCCTGCCATTTTCCTCCCTAAACCCAAGAAAATGAGTCCAAACTGAGCTTTCCACTGCATTTTTCTCACTCTTAGCTTTCAAATGAGCTATTGCACGACTTTGTGCGATGTCTACAACCAAAGTTAGAAGATCGCTGCCGAGGGGGGGGAGGTCAGAACTTTTTCTCTCCAATGTCGCTGGAAACATCCTTCCTAACCCAAAATTTCACGTAGAGTCCGAATCTGCACTCCGTTTTCCCATCCGAGGCCTCCTTCCTGTCGATTTCCAACTTTTCTCATCCCAACACCACCAACACCCGCCCTTTCCACACTCACTCCCTCACACATCACCTTCCTTCCCTCACCCGAACACTCCTTCCTTCCTTCCAGAGGGGGGGAGGGACCTGTTTCCTCCTCACGGACCCATTCCTCCCAGCACATCCTTGGCGAACTCCCTTCCTTCCAGAGGGGGGGGGCTGAGTCAGCATGATGACTCATCGATGACTCATCACTGCACCGCACCGCGCTTGAATTTGCAATGGGGTTACTACTTTTATTTATTTGTGAGGCAATCAGTATATAGCACTTGCTCAGAGACCCTACTGGAATCTTTACATAGATTACATAGAGCGCGCTGGATAATGCACCAGCTGATTCCGTCATTTACTAATTACTAATTGCACATTTACTTGTTGTAATGTGTAGTATAGGCCTAATCTACAGGAGACATGACACAGATATACTGATGTTTCTGATATACTGATATCTATACCCATGCCTATAGAGGTACAGTACATGCATGTACATCAGACATGTAACCTATTCGAAAACAGTCACTAGCAATAAATTTCAGCTTTACGTTGATTAACGCGTCAGAAAATAATTGAGTCTTTTCCAAGACTTAGATTTTGCTGTTGAAGACTATTTCTTGTTCTAAGGAACGAAGCTAGGATATTTAACATTTCTAAATTCATTTTGGGATTCTGGCAATACAGTGCAGGATGTCAAGTTGCCTCTTATTTTATTTGTTTGGCATTCAGATAAAAAAGCGGTTTGTTTCTTTTCCCAGACATTCTGTTACTATTCGATTTTTCTAGACTACTGTGAACTTTTCCTAATTTTTTCGTATTGAAAGATTCAAATTTCAGAAAACGCCAGCCGAGTTGCCGTATATAGATGTGTATATTTTTAGACAGTCTCAAGCAAGGATTTTTTGCGTAAATCATTCTACCAATTATGTTACAGACCGTTTATCCTTTTTAAGAGATTGAGTCTCGCCACTCAGTTCTGGAAATGGTTAATTGATCCAACTGCAAAACTGCTGCCTCACCCTCAAGGCCGAAAAGACGCTGAAATGATGTAGGCCTAGAATACCCAGACGAGATACATTCATGTCTGCTAGTAATGAATTAACATTTTCCTCGCAACAAGCTTTGACCTACATGATATTTGCCTGAATCCCTTAGGCCTAAAGTGTATATCATTCGTTGCCTTTCTCAGTTTTTCACGCGCTTTCAAAAATATCGAAAGACATTAAGACAATGTTATAATTCGATAGTAGCCTAGAGGCCTACTTCAGTGCCTTAGTGCTACAATAGCAATTAAATATATGTACAGTATAGAGGCATTTTGTACTTATCACTGTTAAACATTGTCCGGTAGCTGGTATAACACATGTTTGGGCTATCAGCAATTTTTCTGAAAAGAATAATTAATAAGGGAAAATTTCGATGCATCTCCTTATGGTCTTATAGTGGTTACCAATTACTCGTATATTCAGTGGTCACTATAAAACCAAAAGAACAAAACTCAAAATTTAATTCCGATATTTATCGACAACCATAAGATTCGCAACTTCAACCAAAAGAATTAGAATGGAAAGAGCGAGGCAGCAGCTTCTATGCTTTTCTTAGTATTCTATTTAGTATCCGAAGAAGTCACCTCACTTGTTTCACAATCCGAGAAGTTGTGTTTTATTTTCAGTCGATTTTATAAGCCTACTCCATCAATCAAGACACTCATCAAGAGGCGAAAAGTGTTAAGATAATAAATATGAGAATTGACACCTTACTGAGACACGAGAACTGGTTGAAGTGATAAAATGAAGGAGTTTGAAGATTACTATCGTTGATAAAGCCTCGAATAACTTGTTCGTGATCCACAAGCAAGTTATAGCCACAAATTGTGACTATACTAACAAATGTCATTTCTAAACTAATTACATTTATGAGTTGGCAATTCTTCCCGAATATTCTTACTTATCAATCTCAGGATCCCGGTTACCGTTGCCGGGATACCACTGTCTCCTAAATTTTCTTAAATCCTGGGATCCTGGGATTGTGGTCACTATATTCGATATTGATATATATGATATATTCTATATGATATATTCACTATATGCTAGGCTTACTAGAAAATGCTTAAATTTTAAGCGTTTTTACACGTGTACCCATTTAACCAATCATTTCTCGGTACCATTTTAAGCAGTACCAATTTAACCAAACTTCCTCTTTTACAAATTTAACCAGTTAAAATATTTTAACTAGTTGAACATTCCTGGTGACTGACTTCCTTTATTGAGAACGGGTACCAAAAGAGAATTTAGACTGGCGCTGTCTTCCTCGACCTATCGAGGCTTACTCAACGCATGGCAGAAAGGCCTCCTCTTAAATTTCAGGAGATGCTTACCCCCATGGACTGTTGACATCATTGAATACTTCCTACAAAACCATCGCTTTCGGGTTTATTTGGGAGCAGACAGAAGCAGATAGAGGCGGCAAAAGAAAGGCATTGCTCAGGGATCAGTCGTAGCATCTACTCTCTTCAACATTTACATAAACTGAAAACCCTTTGTCAACGAGCAGAAAATTCGACTATGCCGATGACATTTGTTGTACCCATCTAGCTCGAACATTTGCAGAACTGAACGCCCTGCTGAATGATGACGTCTCTGATATAGTTGACTTATGTACTCGATGAATGCTGCAATCAAGCCACGGAAAAGATTATTTCTACCGTGTTTTACCTAGACAGCTGTCAAAGTGGTCATCAATTTGACGTGCACATTGACATTTTTCGCATATCTCATGAACCTAAGCATGCATACTTTAGATAGAACGTCATCCTACAATGAGCATCAGGCAAAGCTGAGCTATAAAATGCAGATAAGAAATAATCTTCTGAAAATGATCGCTAGCTAGACCTGGGGCGCTGATGCTAATGTACTGCGTGAAACAGGACTGGTGTTGTGCTACTCAACAGCTGAACCTTGCTGTCCTGCTTGGAAAAAACTCAACACATTGCAAAGTAGTAGATGTCCAACTAAATGAAATCATGCTGACTATATCCGGTGCCATCAAACCAATGAAAACTGACTGGCTTCCCACACTCGCCGATATTGCTTGCCTTGCCGAAACCAGTGCCAGATTCGAGGTTGGCTCGCCAGACGTAAGATCTATTCTTAGAATTTCTAAAATTAGGCTTGGTCGAAACCAGTGCCAGGCGCGCCAGAGCGCCTGACATAAGATCTCTTCCTAGAATTTATGAAATCAGGCTTGCCGAAACCAGTGCCAGCCGCGCCAGACACGTTGGCGCCGCGCTCGTGCGCGGTAGTCCCTCAAATGTGCGCCTGAATCGTTGCGCATGAATCGCCTCGCCGGATCAAAAGCGCACACGTCTATAGATTCCACTTCGGCTCAGAGGAGTTATTGCCGCGACACCATAATTAATACGACTCTGCCGTTGTAATGCTCACTGACAACTATTTTGATTCAAGGAACACATGGAACTAGTAAATGTAACTATTCAACATCAAGAATAAAAGCCTCTGCTATAGATGCGATGAAACCTCTCATAAAGCCTATGTGTAGAAATTCTCCGACGGTATTAGGGATGAGAAAAGAACAAGATATTAGAGCGCCACCGAGTTTTTCTAGACTGCATTTTAATCAGATATAATGACTCCGCACAATGTCGATCAACGCCACAACTATGGTCAATGATATAAGCGTTTGACACTAGCGTGAAAAATATGTCAGGCGAACCTCTCCATAACGACACCCATCGGGACTCGTTATAGAGAGGGCGTCGTTGTAGAGAGGGATGCAAAAAATAAACAATAATAACTACAAATAAACAATAATGTTCAGTGCTAAGAAGTTTTTCACATCTACTGTCGTCATTTTATTTATTTTATGTTGGTATACGATGCTCGTTGATACCCAATTACTATTTTATTTAAATGTAAATTCATAAGCTACCGGCATATTCCCAATATGTTTTCAAAAAGCAGAGATGAATTAATTAAAGAAAATTTGTACTTAACAGATTAAATGATTCTTAAAAAAGGCTTTCAGTGCGCTTCTGCTTCATCACTTCCATCCGTTGTTTGGCAGTAACGTCATTGAGCTTGTCACACAAAACCAACACTGCGGGATCATCAACATTTCTCTCAATGTATTGTCTCAGAATATCCAAGGCTTGGCGGGATTCTTAATTGGTGACTGATGAAATTTCAGGCTCCTCCACCAGCTCCTCTGGCTCAGCTTCAACCGGTTCAATTGCAGATTTTCAATTGATCATGATGCCGTTTGTCTGCACCTCACACGTTGGTCCACCGTCACGCAGTGGGTGAGACTGCACTGTAAATCGTACGCTACGAAACCTATATACCAAAGCGACATTGTATCCGCTTTCGTACGTTTTGTTGGACATATATACGAAAATGTACCAAAATGTACCAAATGAAATAACTAGAGAAATAGCTTGTAGGAACTCAGTGTGGTCTATAATATAATCAACAGAACTAAATTGAAGCGTCTACAATCTGTTTTTGGACTGCTGTTGCGCCACGTGAGCAGTGAAAGCGTATAGTTTATAATTCTAAATCAATTGTTTGTATTGAAATAATTTCTCCGTAGATTCAAACTCAGTACCGCTTTCATTTTTATCGACATCTGAATCATGTTACAGTGCAGCGTGTGTAATTTCGCCACAAATCAACAAACATTCTTTTTATGAAGCATATTAAAAAACACGGTGAATCGTCGATGGTAAGCAGTAAACTATGATTGACCTGTGGCAGAGCTCCTCTACCTAAGAATAATAAATTTTTGATTGTTTAGAGTTTTGAAAGATCAAGGCTGACAAGAGGAGATATATGCTATAATGGTCTCTTCGTGAGTCTGTTTAAGTTCTGCTATGCATCAATGGCCACGTTCCTTAAGTCAGAATAATGTGTTTGATTTTGACAACTGATCAAACAGGGAAATGCGACCAAAATTTCTGAAACTTCTATAGCATACGAATGCACTTCCATAATATGAATTGTGTTGATAGACAATGCCGTGTGTTGCCAGAATATATGAAACATTTGTTGATCTGTGTTACAAATTTCTCGCTAAAATATGCTAATTTGAATATTTCCGATTTTATGATTGACAGTCCATAGGGTGGTGGAAGCCCTTTTCATGAGATGATCAACGTGTTACTCCAGCAATGATTTCGGTGAATAATGCAGCAATTAATGCGTATCTACTCACAAGGCGACACGTCCATCAAATTCACTGTTCTTCAGTGGTTGATGATGGTGGCTATTTTACGTGAAATATAATGTAGATGCGATTGTTAAAGCCCACATGTCCTCATTGCAAATAAATTCGTCTTCAGCCCATGTTGCTGTGTATTCTTATTCTTCACCGGTTGTGCGGTGGAAACAGAAAACTGACCATGCACATAGTCCTATTTGTGGCACAAGGATGTTGAGATGACAGGGCATGTGCAAATGTTCTGCCACTTTTTATGTTCAACTTGCAATGGTGCTATAGGTCCTATCTGCTCGAAGAACTTCTTCAAATAGTAAACTGGAGAGCATCTCAGCAATTCGTAGTGTGATTAGCCTCAACGGCTTTTCTGAGGCGTTGATGCGCCCACTGTTTACAGAGCAGAAATAAATGGAGGGCAAGTCAAACATTTTTCTATGATAAATTGCATGAAATAGCTAATCACATTTAGGGGAATTATCTGCACGTACATTTACTTGCGGTGGTGCTGTGTTTCCGTTGCTGTTTGGTTTTTGAAACACGCAATGGTGCGTAATATAGCTGGGACACTGAGACCAGGTTATTCCCACAAAAAAATTTACAAATAGCCCAGGGATATCTAGAGTACCGGGATATGCAACCCATTTTTTTAACGAATTGTCTTCAAAGTGATGCCTTATCTACGTCGATGTGATTTCTTCGATAGCGCGCTTCACTGCTCCACCGTTCACGAGAGGTGTCATACATCACACACCAATGTTTGGATGCGCTGCCATTGTGCTTTATTTATTTTTTTTTCTTTTTACAGGCAGAGTAAATTTAAAAGTCACAAGATATAGTCAATTTCACTAAGAGGGCTCGATCAAGGTATGCATGACATAATGCTAGTTGCATTTCCCCTTTGAACGGCTAAGCTCAGACGTTGCTTCAGGAACTGAGTTGCTCTGGTCTCTCCAGTGACTTCACTTATTCTTCTTCCGAGCATCCTCACGAGGGCTCGAGCGTCAGTTCCCCATGCTCCGAGAGTCTCCATCGCAAAAGGACAAAAGCAAAAATCATGAGCTAGACTCTCATACTTCCGTCGCTTCTTATCTTCTGCTTTCGATGCCAGAATTCCTCCACCTTGTCTTGAATTTGGGATGTTGCTAGTGGCGAGCGTATCCACGCATGTGAAATCCCACATTAAAGCTCTACCGGTCTTCCAAGGTATCAGAGTCACGCCATCCGGTCTTTTGCCGTCATCACGACTAAGGCCGTGAGGTTCAAGGACAGCAGGTATCCCGGCGGTGGCAAATGATCGTCTGATAATGTCATTTGCTTCACTGTGTCGAATAATTCGTCCACAACTCAAACCGTGATTGCCGTAAAGATCGACGTCGGCACCACATCTGCATTTGTGAGGAAAACACACAGGAGCTCCTAGTCGCAGAGCGATGGCAATTCGCAGATTCTCGTTGTTGAGTTTGAGGCCCAAACATGAAATTGGGATTGAATTCAACCATGCACCCGCGTCTGGAGAAGATACGCAAAGCAAGCGACTTCTGTTTACTGGGTCGGATATTTGGCTCAAAATTTTCTCAAATTTGTCGTCGATTAATGGTTTGTCCCATGAACGTTGTAAAGACCTCAATTGATGTTCTGGCTCATTTTGACTTGGGAGCTTTACTTTCCAAGAATGAAGGGCGTCAAGCTTGTCCTGATCAGATTGGAAACCAGGTAAAACATCTCGTAGAAAAGCTTCTACACCGTGTGAAGATGCCAGAAAAGCCGGAAGCGCCACGTCCGTTGCCCGTCTAAGACCCAAACCTCCCTTTGAGACAGGGAAAAAAGCTGGATCACAGGACCGAGGAGACAATGAGCAGTTGAGTATGTTCTCTAAAGCACTACGTTGAAGATCATCGAATCTAATTAACAAATGAGGGAATTGATAAAATGGAAATGTTCGCAAAAGATATAAAAGTTTCGGTATTGAGAAACAGTTTTTCAATATGTAGAAAGCACTGTGGGAGTCAATATCACTTAGACGATCAATGAGTATATTGATAGAATTGAGTTTGTCCGTGAACACCGACCCGGCACTTTGAGGGAAAAGAGGCGATCCCAGGAGTGTAGCATCTATTGTGTAGCTGCCATTGTTCTGTTACTGTCCACATTCGATCCCTCGTCGATGATAAACCGAGTTTGCGTTATGAATAGCTCAGGCAAACGTCATCCAATCGATCGATCCATTAGGTAGCATCAAGTTGGTTAGCTTGCCCATGCACAACTAGTGCTTGGTGGAAGGACACTTCACTTGTTACGATTCTACTCTAAGCGTGCCATCTGATGGCCATTCATTTTATAGGAATTGATTTGGCTGATTCACTTGTCAGTAGAATAGCAGCAGGCCGTTTACTTCGAATCATTGCTTAATCTTGGATCGCCGTGCGTCGATGGAGTGAATTTGGGTAATACTGTGTTTTGTTTCGAATATTCATCTCGAAAATGGGTTTACAAAAGTTGTGCCCGGATGTAAAAGTGATCACAGTGTATAGAGCAACGCATCAGCTGCAAATACTTTCATCGATTTCCATTGCTGCATAACGCATGATTATTGCAGAAGTGGACTAACTGGATACCGCGCTATGTTACGGTGATAAAGCACTCCTTCATATAGGTACTCGCTTCATTTTTCACCGAATGATATTCAGACAATTAGCTCCGATTAACGAAGCTCCGAATATCGAAAAGCTTCATCCTCGATGTCTAAAAAATGATGCTGTCCCTTCATCATTTCCTAACTGCCCGACGTAGCTGTCTTCTAATCCAGTGATTCTTAGAACTGGAAATTGAATTCACGCCGAATGTATGAAATTGAAGGATTGAGTGAACTGGAGCAGTTTCATCATGGCATCAACTAATAGCAATTAATTGCTGTAAATTCAAGTGAGTCTTCAACATGTGTCATTGAATGTAATCCATTAACTTTACACAACATACTCTGTACAATTCCTCTCTGACTTGTCTGTAGTTAAACTAGTTCGCAAAAAAATAATCTTTCCGTCAAGTTGTAGAACCAGTAATTGACAGATAATAAGACAAAAGGAAATTATTCTGACAATAAATAGTCTGGCTTTTGCTAAGTCCATTAGCGAACGTGAAAATCCAGATAGTGAATCATAAACAGATAATTCAGTGCATCTTTTGAAAAGCTATCAGTGAATGGGAAAGCGTAATGAAGTCAATTTTTTATTAGATCAGTTGATAATGTTGCAGATGTCGATATAAAAGACGACATATTTGCTTAGTCTATTAGCAATTGCATCAAATTGGAAAAAGCTTCAAACCCTATTTGTTTCAAGCAAATCTTGAACTCTTGCATCCTAGCTTTGTCCACTACATCAACCTTGGCAAGACTTCCAGGACATGTCACTTCAAACGACAGGCAATGAAATGAGGAAGTATTTGGATATCAGGATTCGAAGCTTGAAAGAGGTTTAAGGGATTTTGCTATTACTGTTATTATTATATAGTTAGCTTCAGGGGTGGAGAAGGCCCCTCTCAGACAGAGGAAGGACCCTCGGAGATAAAGAAGGGCTCCATGAGATCAAGAATAGACTTCTAAGACACGAACGGCCCGTTTGATGTGTAGAAGGGCCCCTCTCAGAATGAGAAGAGGGCGCTTTAGGGATGGAGAAGGACAACATTGAGATAAAAATGGGTTCATCTGACATATGGAATTGCTAACATGTGATAGAGCAGAGCTCCTCTGAGATAGACAAGGCCCCTCTGAGAGAGAGACCAGACACTCTAAATAAACAGAAGGGCTCCCTCTCAGATAGACACAGGTCCTTCTGAGACAGAGACCAGCCACTCTGAGAAACAGATGGGCTCCTCTCAGATGGAAGAGGATCACTCTGAGAAAGAGACCAACCGCTCTGAGAGACAGAAGGGCTACACTCAGATAGAAAAGGGCTCTTCTGAGACAGATACCAGTCACTCGAAGAAACAGATGGGCTCCTCAAAGATGGACAAGGGCTCCTCTGAGACAGAGATGAGCCGCTCTGAGAAACAGAAGGGCTCTTCACAGATGTATAAGGACCCCTCTGAGACAGAGACCAGCCACTCTGAGAAACAGAAGGGTTCCCTCTCAGATAGTAATAATAATAGTAATAAGTGTATATTTTCAAGCAAATGGTAATCAAATTGTGATAAAGTAGTACAGGTAAATATAGCACATTTCAGATAAAAACAGATGATGAAGCTAGATACACTGCGATCAGATACTGTTGTCTTTCCGGTTTAAGATGGAAGAAACATAAGGAAAGAATGAGTGTTTATATTTTCCCGTACGTGTCATGTGTAGACGAAAATGCTTCGTGTAGTAAAGTCGCTCCGGAATATATTTTTGTAGAAGTGATTCTCGGTCAGTGAAACTTTTTGGAACAGTTTTTTGCTGATGCACAATCTCCGCTGTTTGACACGATTAGGATTCCATTTAAACTTGTGCTTGAAATTGTGATTATCATCATTTCGATATATAAATTTGAAGACTCTCTTGTCTAGCCGTTGCATTTTCTTCTCAAGACGCCTTGGTAGGTGAACGAAAACCGGACAAGAATGCTCAATTACAGATTGCATAATGGCTGCATAAATCATTTCAAGTTCTTTTGGACTAAGGTAATGTTTGAGCTTTCTGATAATAAAAAATCGGCGATTGCATCGTTTGACAGCTTCTCCGATGTGATCGTCCCATGATAGTTTATTATTCAAGACGACTCCAAGAATCCTCATTTTAGGAACCACAGGTAAGGGCAAGTTGTTGTAGGGTACCACATTTTTCTTTTGACATATCATGATGGATGATTTCTTCGTGTTCAAAGTCAATTTGTTTCTTATGGACCAGTCTATCGCATTTTTGATTTCGCTCTCAATTTCACTTTTCACTTCGCTTTGATTATAGATGGGAAGAATAAGATATATGTAATCAGCATATTTCACTTGTCTACTATTAGGTAACTTAACTTTCAAATCATTTGTATAAATTGAGAATAATGCAGGTCCGAGCACTGATCCTTGCGCCACCCCTCTAAGCATGTCTTTCACAGAAGAACTTGTGCCATTGATTTTCACGACAAAATTCCGATTGGACAAGTAAGATCTCATAAAATTGACGAAGCCGTTTGGAAAATCCATGTCATGAAGCTTTTTGCATAACAGATCATGATCTATAGAATCGAATGCAGATGATAGATCTAAAGATATTATCACAATCCCCATCGTGTCTTTGTCATCGTACAATCTCAGAGCGCTTTCTGTCAAGTCAATTAATGCAGTAGTTGTGGAATGAGACGGTCGGAAGCCATGCTGAGTTTCACCAAGATGTTGCTCAAATTTGCCCCACATTTCTCGTATAATGAGTCTCTCAAAAATCTTTGAAGTTGGAGGAAATATACTTATTGGTCGAAAATTTTTAATATTGGCTGGAGATGACTTTGGAATTGGTGATATTACAGCTGTTTTCCATGCCTCTGGAAATTTCTTTTGCATAATTGCTGCTTCGTATATAAGCCGGAGAGGCTTCGTTATGAGGTCTGCCATTTCGGAATATATTCTGGCAGGAATTCTATCTGCTCCAACCGACTTTTTCCATGAGAGTGTTTTCAAGTGCTTACATATATCTTCTTCATGTAGCAATATATTCCAATCATCGTCGTCAGTCAGTAATTCATCTTGACGGTGAGACTCCTCATCGAAATATTTGTCTCTGAGTAACTTTGCAATGTCTCCTGATAATTCTAAAGGTCCGTAATCTTCGCTCAACAGATTATCCCAATTTCCATTCTGGTTCTTACCGCTTATTTCTTTTACTGTTTTCCATATACCATGACTGGTTTGCTTCATTCTGTTGATATACATTTGCTTAGATTTATAGATTTCTTGCTTGACTTTTATCTTCAAACTGTTATATTTTTCCCATTAACCTTTTCTGTATGCCTCCCAACGTTGGTCGATTAACGATTTAGTAAGGGGTGATAACCACTCTTTATCCATTGGTGACATTTGAACCGACCTCTGAGGAATGGTGAAGTCCATCACAGTGAGTATGATATTGCAAAGCGTATCATGCATGTCACTGACATTCATCGTAGATGGAAAAGGATCCCTCTCAGACAGAGACCAACCGCTCTGAGAGACAGATGGGCTACACTCAGATAGAAAAGGGCTTTTCTGAGACAGATACCAGTCACTCGAAGAAACAGATGGGCTCCTCAAAGATGGACAAGGGCTCCTCTGAGACAGAGATGAGCCGCTCTGAGAAACAGAAGGGGTCTTCACAGATGGACAAGGACCCCTCTGAGACAGAGACCAAACACTCTGAGAAATAGAAGGGTTCCCTCTCAGATAGACACAGGTCCTTCTGAGAAAGAGACCAGCCGCTCTGAGAGACAGAATGGCTCTTCACAGATGGACAAAGACCCCTCAGAGACAGAGACCAGCCATTCTGAGAAATAGAAGGGCTCCTCTCAGATAGACAATGATCCTTCTGAGAAAGAGAACAGCCGCTCTGAGAAACAGATGGGCTACACTCAGATAGAAAAGGGCTCCTCTGAGACAGATACCAGCTACTCGGAGAAACAGAAAGGCTCCTCTAAGATAGACAAGGACTCCTATGAGACAGAGATGAGCTGCTGTGAGAAATAGAAGGGCTCCTCTCAGATGGACAATGATCCCTCTGAGGCAGAGACCAGCCACTCTGAGAAACAGATGGGCTCCTCTCAGATGGAAGAGGATCCCTCTGAGGCAAAGACCAGACACTCTGAGAGACAGAAGGGCTACACTCAGATAGAAAAGGGCTCTTCTGAGACAGATACCAGTCACTCGAAGAAACAGATGGGCTCCTCAAAGATGGACAAGGGCTCCTCTGAGACAGAGATGAGCCGCTCTGAGAAACAGAAGGGGTCTTCACAGATGGATAAGGACGCCTCTGAGACAGAGACCAGCCACTCTGAGAAACAGATGGGCTCCTCTCAGATGGAAGAGGATCCCTCTGAGACAGAGACCAGACACTCTGAGAAACAGAAGGGTTCCCTCTCAGATAGACACAGGTCCTTCTGAGAAAGAGACCAGCCGCTCTCAGAAACAGAAGGACTCATCACAGATGGACAAGGACCCCTCTGAGACAGAGACCAGACACTCTGAGAAACAGATGGGCTCCTCTCAGATAGACAATGGTCCTTCTGAGACAGAGACCAACCGCTCTGAGAAACAGAGGGGCTCTTCACAGATGGATAAAGACCCCTCAGAGACAGAGACCAGCCATTCTGAGAAATAGAAGGGCTCCTCTCAGATAGACAATGATCCTTCTGAGACAGAGACCAGCCACTCTGAGAGACAATAGGGCTACACTCAGATAGAGAAGGGCCCTTCCGAGACAGAGACCAGCCATTCTGAGAAACAGGTGGGCTCCTCTGAGACAGACACAGGTCCTTCTGAGAAAGAGACCAGCCGCTCTGAGAAACAGATGGGCTACACTCAGATAGAAAAGGGCTCCTCTGAGACAGATACCAGCTACTCGGAGAAACAGAAGGGCTCCTCTAAGATAGACAAGGACTCCTCTTAGACAGAGATGAGCTGCTGTGAGAAACAGATGGGCTCCTCTCAGATGGACAAGGATCCCTCTGAGGCAGACACCAGCCACTCTGAGAAACAGAAGGGCTACACTCAGATAGAAAAGGGCTCTTCTGAGACAGAGATGAGCCGCTCTGAGAAATAGAAGGGGTCTTCACAGATGGATAAGGACCCCTCTGAGACAGAGACCAGACACTCTGAGAAACAGAAGGGTTCCCTCTCAGATAGACACAGGTCCTTCTGAGAAAGAGACCAGCCGCTCTCAGAAACAGAAGGACTCATCACAGATGGACAAGGACCCCTCTGAGACAGAGACCAGACACTCTGAGAAACAGATGGGCTCCTCTCAGATAGACAATGGTCCTTCTGAGACAGAGACCAACCGCTCTGAGAAACAGAGGCGCTCTTCACAGATCGATAAAGACCCCTCAGAGACAGATACCAGCCATTCTGAGAAATAGAAGGGCTCCTCTCAGATAGACAATGATCCTTCTGAGACAGAGACCAGCCACTCTGAGAAACAGATAGGCTCCTCTCAGATGGACAAGGGCCATTCTGAGACAGAGACCAGCCACTCTGAGAAGCAGAAGGACTGCTCTCAGATGGACAAGGACCCCTCTGAGACAGAAACCAGTCGCTCTGAGAAACAGATGGTCTACACTCAGATAGAAAAGGGCTCCTCTGAGACAGATACCAGCTACTCGGAGAAACAGAAAGGCTCCTCAAAGATAGACAAGGACTCCTATGAGACAGAGATGAGCCGCTCTGAGAAATAGAAGGGGTCTTCACAGATGGATAAGGACCCCTCTGAGACAGAGACCGGACACTCTGAGAAACAGAAGGGTTCCCTCTCAGATAGACACAGGTCCTTCTGAGAAAGAGACCAGCCGCTCTCAGAAACAGAAAGACTCATCACAGATGGAAAAGGATCCCTCAGAAACAGAGACCAACCGCTCTGAGAAACAGAAGGGCTCCTCTCAGATGGATCAGGACTCCTCTTAGACAGAGATGAGCTGCTCTGAGAAACAGATGGGCTCCTCTCAGATGGACAAGGACCTCTCTGAGACAGAGACCAGCTACTCAGAGAAACAAAAGGTCATATCTCAGATGAGCCCTCTTAGATTGATAAGGGCCACTTTTAGATCTAGGAGGCACCCTCTGAGACAAGCAAGATCAACTCTGAGATTGAGAGCGTCCCTTACGAGATGGAGATGATCCCTCTGAGATAGAATGGGCTGCTCTGGCATGCAAAAGGGCCTCTCTTAAAATGAGAAGAGGGCTGTTCTGGGATGAGGGAGGACACCTCTGAGATACAGAAAGGCCTCTTTCAAATAGAGAAGAGGCTTTCTGGGATTAAGAGGAGGCGCTCATCTTAGATAGAAAAAGTACCCTCTGAGATAGAGAAGGGCCCCTCTGACATTGAGAGGAGGCGGACATCTGAGATTCAGAAGGGTCCCTTGAGATGGAGGAGTGTCCTTGTGATGCTGAGAAAGGCCCATCTGAGATAATGAAATGGTATGTAAAATATAGGAGATCATCTCTGAGATAGAGGGCGGACCCTCTTAGACATAAAATCCTCCGAGATGAAGAAGAGCCTCTTAGATTGAGAAAGGCCTTCTAAGATGCAGGAGGGCCCTCAGATGTGCAGAAGGACCTCTCTTACAATGCGAAGAGAGCGCTTTTGGGATGGAGGAGGCCACCTCTGAAATTGGGAAAGGCCTCTGAGATTTAGAACGTCCTCTCAGAGATAGGGAAGGTCCCTCTGAGATGGAGAAGGTCCTCTCAGAGAAGAAGGCTCTTCTGGGATGGAGAAAGACAGAATGGATTCCGACGCGACAGATGTACAGTACAGCAGATTCTCACACTGTGGTTACGGGAAGAAGCGCTGAGTGGAAAGTAGGAGAGAGAGAGACTTGGCACTGCTTCATTGATTTTAGAAAGGCGTTTGACAGCGTCAGACAGGATATCATGCGAAGATCCTCAAGTCTTAAGGAGTGCCGGTAGAACTCAATAGAGTGATCCAAAGTGCATACCAAAGTGGCTGCTGCAATGCGCACTGCAGCCACTGGTTCAACCAAGAGAAAGGCGTTCAGCAAGGGGACCCATTTTCGCCTCTCCGCTTCATCATCTATTTGGAGCACGTGCTCCAAGATTCTCAGGTATTGTCAAGGATTATGTCGATCTATGGTTCAAAACTTAGCGACATTCGATATGCTGACGACATTGACTGATCGAAGTTAGTGCGGAGGCCTTTCAGTGGAGCGTAGATCGGGTTCGTAGTGACGCTCAGTCATTCGGTCTACAGATCAGTGTGGGAAAAACGAAAGCCATGTGCATGGGAACAGAAGCAGACCCTGACATCGAGATGAGAATACAACATGAGGAGGTACAAGTCGTCAATAAGTTTGTCTACCATGGCAGTCAGATTACGGAGTACGGAAGGTGCTCAAGTGAGACTGCTTAGTAAGACTATAGTAAGGAGTTTGTCAGTGTAATCAACGCCGATAGTTTTATACTTAGTGACTTTATGGAAAATTTGTGATTTGTATAGGTCTGTTCAACATGAATGCAATTTTCGCCCGACAACATCGGCTCTTTCAAGATTGTAACATGAGTCTTCTATATTTCCAGCATCCAAATTGCGGAAAGGATTCCGCATGATCACGATCAAATGCAGGGATCAGATGCTATCAAAATGGATGCAATCAAAATGGAAATGTAAGTTGCTTCTGGGGGGTAGAATGATATTATATTTGGGCATACTCTCGTACACAATTTATATCGACACAAAATATATCACGGTGTACCCGAAAATAATTAGTGGTCTAACAGGACCTGTAGAAGAATGATGTATATTGCTTAGTTGTTTATCTGTACCACTGATAGTGGATTGCAGGATTGTTCGTATATTGGTCTATTTGATTTGTCGATATAGACACTATCGTTCTCGCCACGCACGCTGGTTTTCCCTTGCCGACTCAGGGGCTACAAGATATTACTACATGGTGGCAGCGGTAAACGTGAACGAGAAAATTGTCCTGCTAAGAACGCTATTTGTCATCACTGCTCAAACCGGGGACATTTTGTAAAAGCCTGCAGATTGCGAATGAGATCCCCAAATCTAGCTTCTAAAGTTAATGAGTTAAACATAGCTGAGGGAACGGAAAGGAACAATGAGTGGTATGACGAAAGTACATTTTTGGGCGAAACAGTGGACTGCAATTCCAATAGCTTTTGGACCGCAAACGTTCAGGTTAATGGTCGAAAAACGGCATTCAAGTTAGACACAGGTGCGGCGGTCTCCATATTGAGTGATGCAGTCCCTTGGCTCGACGTAGAATCATTGACACACATCGATAAATGTCTCCAAGGACCCGGTGGTACAGAATTGAGACCGATCGGAGTTATAGAAGCGACCCTGACCATCGGAGGTAACAGCTGTTCCGAGGTTTTGTACGTTCTCAGAAATCAGAGATACTCTCTCCTGAGTAAGGTGGCCTGCGAAAAACTGAATCTAGTTACTCGGACTGCAATTAATGAAGTTGTCGGAAGTTCTTTAAAAGATTTCAAAGTGAGATACCCTAATTTATTCAACGGATTAGGAAAGCTGAATACAGAATATCATATCACATTGAGACCCGAATCTAAGCCAATACAAATATTCACACCCAGAAGAATAGCCCACCCACTTTTGCCCGAAGTTAAGATGGAAATACAAAGAATGATGGAACTTGCAGTCATATCGCCGGTCACGGAGCCAACTGAATGGTGTTCTGGACTCGTATGCGTACCGAAAGCCAATAAGAAAGTAAGAATTTGTGTTGATTTGACGAATTTGAACAGATCAGTAGAACGTGAAATTCACCCGATGGCTTCCGTGGATGCCAGCTTAGCAAAACTGGGGAGAAGTACTGTATTTAGCAAACTTGATGCCAACAGTGGATTCTGGCAAATACCTCTTGATGAGGAATCGAAGAATTTAACTACATTTTTGACACCGTTCGGAAGGTATAGATATAACCGCCTGCCATTCGGTATTTCGTCGGCGCCAGAAATCTTTCAACGTACCATGTCAGGGATCTTAGAAGGTCTCGAGGGAGTTACTTGTCACATGGACGATATCTTGGTCCACGGTGCCAATCGCAACGAACACGATTCGCGACTACATCAAGTTTTAAGTAGATTGCAAGAATCCGGTCTAACGCTGAAGTGTGACAAATGTGAATTTTCCAAAAATTCCATAAAGTTTTTAGGAAATATCATCGACGAGCAAGGAATTAGTATTGACCCACAAAAGACTGATGCCATTCGAAATTTTCCCCCGCCCAGAAATATAAAGGAACTTCAGAGATTCATGGGAATGGTAAACCATCTTGGAAAATTTATCCCTCGACTGTCTCAGATCAATGAACCACTGCGCCAGCTATTGAAAGACGATAATGAATGGACATGGAGCTTCGGCCAAGAGCGAGCATTCGAACAGATAAAAAGAATGTTAACTTCGTCGGAAACATTGGCCTCTTATGACCCACGTAGAGAAACTATTATCTCAGCGGACGCCTCATCAACTGGAATCGGAGCCGTTCTTCTACAGTTACACGATGGAGCAAGACGACCGGTATGTTTTGCCTCGAGATCCTTAACAGACACGGAACAGAGGTATGCAGTTATTGAAAAAGAAGTCCTGGCGTCCTGTTGGGCATGTGAAAGATTTAGTGAATACGTCCTTGGTTTGAACTTCCATCTGGAAACCGATCACAAACCGCTCGTTCCTTTACTCAGTACTACAGATTTATCGAAAATTCCCGCTAGAATACAGAGATTCCGACTTAGGATGATGAGGTATTCGCCCAATGTCAGATATGTACCAGGAAGCTTTCAATACACTGCTGATGCGTTATCACGAGTGTCACAAGAAAACCCGACAGTGTCAGAAATTGAATTTATCTCGGAAATTCAGCACTTTGCAAGGCACACAGTTTCGAAACTTCCGGCATCACCTCAGAAACTATCCGAAATTATAATAGCACAGCACAACGACGAGGACATCCAGGAAATCAAGACATACGTTACAGGCGGTTGGCCGAAGTATAGACCAACAGAACCCCACTTGAATCAGCTCTGGGATGATCGATCACATTTTACAATTATCGACAATATCCTTCTCTACAATGAACGTATTGTTATTCCAAAATGTCTAAGGGATGATGTACTCTCAAGACTGCATGATGGCCATTTAGGGATATCTAAATGTCGTGCCAAAGCAAAAGACGCTGTTTGGTGGCCTGAAATTTCAAAACATATTGCGAACTTTGTTTCAAATTGCGCTGTTTGTTTGAAAAACAGGTCTGAAAGGAAGGAGCCTCTAACTCCTACTGAATTTCCTTCCAATGCATGGCAGAAAGTTGGATCCGACATTTTTGAGCACGCTAGCCGAACTTATGCTCTTGTTGTTGATTACTATTCCCGTTGGATCGAAATCAGAGAAATGAAAGGTTATACGACAGAGCATCTAGTCAACTGTTTGAAAAGCATTTTTGCCTGCCAAGGAATACCAGAAACTGTTATTTCTGATAATGGGCCTCAATACAATTCTGAAGAATTCAGGAAATTCGCTCAGATATACTCCTTCAAGCATGAAACCAGTTCCCCAAGGTTCCTTCAAGCTAACGGTGAAGCAGAAAGAGCAGTTAGAACAGTAAAGAACTTACTGAGAAAAAATCCAGACCCTTACATGGCATTATTGGCATACCGAACTGCTCCTCTGATCAACGGCAAAGCTCCCTGTCAATTATTGATGAATAGAATGCTTCAAACCAGAATACCTGTGATACCTTCCAAGCTGAAACCGGAAATTGCAAATGAGGATAATTTACGCAAGAAGGAAGAATCCTACTGCATAAAAAACAAAAAAGAAATTTTGACAAACGCTATCGAACTAGCGAACTACCGGAGTTGGGAATTAATGATTTGGTTTGGATTAGAGACTTGAAACGAATGGGACATATTATTGCTCGGGCGGAGCAACCCCGATCTTTTATTGTAGCTTCTGGTAGCAGCCGGATACGTCGAAATCGTTTGGCACTGGTATTGATGACGAAGTCGATGTCAGCGTGTTCTTCGAGAGAAAGAGATGAGTTCAGCGATTCATTCGACCAAGGGCGAAACTCGTGGACGCTTCACGGAGAGTATTCTTCATCATCATCTCCGGCTCGGTCGGTGGAGGAAGGGAAGACGAGAGAAGATTTATCTGCAATTATCTCGAGAATACCAGACCCTCTCCAGGATGCAGCATCTCAATCGAATGTGGTGTCAGCAACAGATGACTATTCGCCTCAGACGAACTGTTACGTGACACGATCAGGTCGACCAGTTATTCCGCCTAATCGCTACATCTTTAATAGTGATTAGTGCTTCCTCTGAATTGCATGCCTTGAATTGATTTGCAGTTTAATGTATCATCATGTGATCCGAACTGTTCACACACACCGATGACTGTATACGCCTACTATGAAATGACAATGTTTGTTAAAAGGGGAGATGTAGAAGAATGATGTATATTGCTTAGTTGTTTATCTGTACCACTGATAGTGGATTGCAGAATTGTTCGTATATTGGTCTATTTGATTTGTCGATATAGACACTATCGTTCTCGCCACGCACGCTGGTTTTCCCTTGCCGACTCAGGGGCTACAAGATATTACTACAGGACCCAGCTTAGATTCCACTTTTGTAGGTTCGTATGGACCTACAATTTTAAAATTTTTCATCGAGGGCAGTTTTCTGTAGGCCTACAAATCCAAAATGGCGACATGATTGCCATATATGACAGGTGAGAAAAATAGTTTTGTGATGACCCGTCTCAGATTTCAATCCCTCAGCCTAGTACGGAGCCAATATTATTCAAATATGTCAATTTTTGAGAAATTGAGCGAGGGATTTTCTCTTCAACTCCAGAAATGTATAAGATGGCGACTTACCTTCCTGCTTATGTGGCGTTTATGAATGAATCTTAAAAGTTACTTGCTTACGTCATTTTGAAATTCAAGGCTTATGTTGTATTATGTACAGTTCTACTTGCCAACTTAAGCTACACTGTGTTAAAACACCATAAGAATCACTAAGTTTCAGTTATCCAGCGAACATGTTACGGCATCGATTGCATTTCAACGATCAGGAAGTGCGTTTGCATGTCACTGGTACTTGTATGTTGTGTACTGCACTCGCACATCATACTCATATACGGCTAGTTGAGTTCGAATCTACTTAAGTAGCTCATTAGCTACTTAATGAAGAGCTCATGAGTTTAATGTTGCACCAATTTCACTTGGACTTGTGCTTCAGAAACTTAGCGCGAATATTGAATAATGGATGCATACGCAGATTTCGACATCAAAAGAATAAATGCAACCATAGACATAGATTCAAATATTCAAATCCAACTATATTTTAATGAGACATCTAAACGCTTTAGAGTAGTACTTGTATATGAATCATCTTTGGCATTCGTCTCGTTTGTTGCAAGCAGTTCGCTAATACTAAAATGGTCAACACCTATAGCTCTTATCATCACCAGCAGGCTTTGACTATTCTTTAGAGAAACATCGACAGCGTATGTTAGGACCTACGCATGTTTCTAGCTATTTGAGTGGACTTGTTATCGTATGGAATCATATTTTAGTAGCTGCTACTAGTAAAGTTCTTTTTAATTGAATCATGCAAAGAAAATGTATGTGATTATCGATATCAAGGACAATGAAAAAATATAACAAACTTTTATGCCAATTAATGATACCAATTATGCCAATTTATGTCAACAACTGCCATACATGGAAGTTAAGTCGCCATATTATACATTTTTGGGGTTGCACAGAAAGGCCAACGTCAATTTCTCAAAAATTGACATAATTGATGAAACAAGCTATCATTGGCTTGAATTGAAGTTTGTTTCATCTTTTTCTCAGGTATGATGCAATTTCTCGCTTTCTATGTATTACCATTCAACACATTAAAGAATGGAGAATGATCTATGGTGGTCAAATTTCAAATTTTGATATCGATACAACTGTCACAATTACTTTTACAAATTGAACATAAACGTGAACTGAAATCCAGCTTTTGTAAAATATAATGGCACACGATCAGTTTACCAGAAGTATGGCTATTGGAATGATTCGTTGTGGTAGAAGTTGTGCGAGTGTTGCCGAAGAGCTGCAACTATCGAGAGTCGTTGTTTGGAGGTGGTGGTGTCGATGGAAAGCAGAAGGAGATGTTAAAAAGAAGAAGGGATCTGGTCGACCAAGAAAGTCTGCAGGAAGGACAGACGCACGTCTAGTTTTAGCTGCAAAGAGGAATAGATTTGTGTCAGTCCCAAAGCTAGTCGTACACTGGAAGAGTGCCTCAAATATAGACTGTAGCGTTCGAACGGCTTACCGAAGATTGCGAGAAGCTGGAATTCAATCGCGACGACCAGCTGTCTTAATTCCATTGAGTTTTGAGAACCGCAGAAGACGAGTTGCCTGGTGTGATGCCCATCGCTCATGGAATGACCATCACTGACAGAAAGTCTTGTGGACCTATGAATCGAGATTCACTCTGGATTTCAATGAAGGTCGTGTCAGAGTGCATCGTCTTCCAGGTGAACGCTTTGCCCCATGCTGTATTAAAGAACACGACAGATATGGTGGTGGAAGTGTTATGCTGTGGGGTGGCATTTGGCATGGCGGACGAACGACAGCAGTTATCATCAAAGGCACGTTGACTGGAGAGAGGTATCTCAATGAAATTGTGCTTCCTGTTGTTGCCCCAGTGGTCAGGGTGGAGGATCTCGTCTTCCAAGACGACAACGCAGGACCACATCGGTCCTCGGCTGTCATTGCCACTGTTAGGAGATTGAACATTCAAACCCTTGACTGGCCTGTACGCTCACCTGACTTGTCACCCATTGAACAAGTATGGGACGAGCTTGGGCGGCGAGTGAGAGATCGCTATTCACTTCCACCAGTGTCCCTGAAGATTCTCTCTGAAGGACTGACAGAGCAGTGGCTTCTCCTTGAAACATCCTTCATTCAGAAACTTTGTGAATCCATGCCATCTCGGATTATTGAATGTATTGGAGCTAGAGGGGGGCACAAGCGCTATTAAAGTTGAATCTGCTACATGCATTGTTTTTCTGTGCTAGCGACTTGGTGGAGATTGTGACTAAATTATGAAGGTACGATACATGCCTGCATAATTATATACCAGTCAAAAAGAAAGAAGTTAAAGAAGTAAATGTTTCAAAAATTTTGTCAATGAGTATCTTTGAACAGTATTGGATCCATATTATGTATGCTAAGAGATTAAAATGTGAGACGGGTTATCCCAAAATTATTTTTCTCACCTGCCATATATGGCAATCAGGTCGCCATTCTGGATTTGTAGGCCTACAGAAAACTGCCCTCGATGGAAGATTCTAAAATTTGTTTTAAAGCTATCAGAAAAGTCCATACGAACCTACAAAAGTGGAATCTAAGCCGGGTCCTGTTAGACCACCAATTTTTTTCGGGCACATCGTGATATCTAATGATAGCTCAATTATTTTGAAACATTCGCTATGTGAGTGATAATAGCATTATAAGCAGAGATACCATGGAAAAATTGTTTTGCATGTAACTGCATATTTGAATAAGGCCTATTTGCTCATTGTAGCTCACTAGGAGCAAAAGCGTTAGGACAAATTGATAGTTGATAGATTTAAGTTCAAGTTGAATATTGAATGCAGTAGATGGTTATAACAAATAAGAAAATTCAATGACTTTTTTCTTCTTCAACATCCGGTGTCGCTCAACTGCTTCTTCAGTTAAAATTCAAATAATTGCATTCGGACATCAGTTCTACCTTTTCCATTAACTATTGACACAAACTGCAAAATAAATGTCACAACTGATTTCAGCGGATAGACATTGTGGATGTAATGCTTATGTTCTATGTTAGTCTCATGATAGGCAGATATCTATATTACTCCATTCTTAGTGATAGGTCGCACATTCCAAGCTTTATAATGTACGCTCGCACAATTTTCCATTTCACCAAATCTATTGCGATAAGGGAGAACAATTGCGTGACAATACATCTGTGAAGTAATGAACTGCAATTTTTTGGGTATACTTATCAATAATGTCCTCTTTATTCAGAAATTTATATGTGTAGATAAGAAATCGATTATGAAACTGATAGCATTTGACGGGAGTGATTGACGACATCGCTTCCTCAAACTGCTGTATTCTTTCGATGTCGGCAAAGAGTCACTCCAGCAGATCGAGGGGCTGAATGATCACTGAAGATCGACTGGATGCGAGGATCCGTCAGCGCATGATACGGCATTTTCTGTCATGTTTGCAAAGGGCCAATATCTCGGGAGTGCCTTCAATCTTTGTGTGGAGCAGAGCATTGTCATAAAGGAGGAAGATGGACTCCTCGAAAAGAAGGTCACCTGGTTTGATAAGGAATTTCAAAAAAGAATTTCGTCATTCTCCCTCGACACACATGATATGTAAGAGTTCGAAGTAGGATGGGAGAGACAGCCAAACAAGCTATGGAATATTCCCCCTCTGTCCTTCAACTACACGCACTGCCCTTTCTACTTGAGATGATCAGCCTTGAGTCCTCGCGGTCCAGATGTTGAATCTGCACTCGTCGGTGAGGATGTTATGTCACTGAATGCCTTTTCTCATGAACCATATGACGTATTTCGCCCTCTCTTCGTTCACCTCAACGATATTCCAGTGAGTGGACACGGATCGCAATAGCTTCAAAGTTGTCAGGCAACCATTGACAGCTTACGGCGAGAAATTTACAACTTACGGTGTAAAAATGACAATTGATATTGCAGTTTGTGTCAATAATAGTGTGAAAGGAATTGTTAGCAATTCTTATTGTGCGTAATTTAGCTATGGCGCAATGTTGAAAAAAGAAGGTAACAGTGTATCCGTAATGATGATATCTGTATCTATGCATGTGAAAGATATTTGAAGAAATCTCAGCTAGCGTATATCTGCATATGTATTCACATCATCGTGCCCGCTTTTTCCTACATTGCTGCCCAGACCATTTCAACTACGCACAACAGTATTAACATCTATTTTTTCGGGCAACAATGTAGGGCATTTTCAGGTCGCCTTCAAATGTCCTACATTGTTGCCCTCAAAAATCCAGATTAATGTTATATTGTGATCTCTGTGTGATGTGACATACACGTAGAGATCAAACCGGAGTTCTACCATAGAAAGTACAGCACCTACCATGAGAACTAATTGAAAAATAGTTACGTAGTTTTCATTCGCTCATTTTTGACGTACTCGTTTGGGGCTTTTTGAAACGCCTCTCAGCATCTTTTGCAGAAGCTCAAGTGTCTTGAGAAAAGATCATCGATGCGTATAATTGGTTCAGATGTATGTATGACTGAAGATATCATCACTAGTGCTCACAATTCGTGTTACAAACTTTTTCATAACATTGTGAAAGACGATTTGCATCTTCTGCGAGATATGTTCGATGGTGTGCCCAGCCATATCACCACTCGTTCTAGAAGATGTCTCAGGGCCCCACGTATACTAACTGCACGTTTTGCAAATTCTTTTGTTCGTTTCTGCAAATAACTTTTCAATTTTCTTTTAAATTACCTTTACTTAATTTTTTTTCTCTGTGACCATTGTAGCTTCTTTCCGCTTTACACTATTGTCATCGAGTATTATTGTAGCGTTCACCTCATGTACCCACAAGTGAACTCAATAAAGAACTATTATTATTATTGTTAAAATGCATGTAATGTGATGAATGATGACTTTGATTTAATGAAATTCATTCTATAATTCCATTAGTCATGTTAATGAAGATCTAGAATAATACGAATAGCCAAAAATTCGCGCCCGTAGACTGACAAAGTAGAGTTGTTGAACGAAAAATCCATGTAGCAATTATCTCATAGATTTTGAGTTAAACAACCTCATTGTTGTTTGTTCAGTCAGGGATGTCTATGAAACATAGAAAGTGATAGGGATTTCCAACTCTCAGTCTGTAGGATTTAGCTTTGTCCGGTTTGAAAATACAGATTGCAGAATTTTCATCAAAGATGTTGAGAAAGTGCACGGTCGTAAATTGCAGTTTCCAATCAGAAATGGAAAAACGGAGACAGGTAGATGAACGCCATTCCTAATATCATTGGTTAATAGAAAACAACAAGTGCATGACACTGGTCTTACAATGCGCCAAAGAATTGAATAAGAAGTGGACATAGTAGTAGTAGTAGCAGCCATGCAATCTATCATTTTTCGATTCATGCATTGACTACCCTACAGGCATTCTTCGTGGAACATATATTTAGTTACGAAAAATTCCAACTGAAAATCAACTGAACATCGGAATCAAATCGGAATCAGAGAACGTACGGATTTCATGTACAGAGAAGGTCGGGTTTAATATCACCGTCAGAAATTTTTGATCATGGATGCCTATTGATGAAGGCGTCAAATAGTCTTCCTTCAAGCTTATTCATATTCAATTTCACCCACAATGCTTGGTTTCTAGCATATATTAGAGAGATTTGGGAAATGTGCTGTACTTTATGAAAACTATGAATGACATACGTATTATCCAATCGATCAAATCATTAGCTGAATGTAGCAATCCAACAAATTTGAATGAAGACCCAAAAATCCGTGTAGAATTAATTGAGTTGTCTGAAATTGAATTCAATGGGGCAGGTATAGTGCATTACTGATTATTTTGATATCATCAAAATTGTATACAGCAAACAATAAATAATACTAAATGATTTTTTCTTCCATTTCCACATCCAGCTACATTGATGGAAAACATTGAAAACTTCCAAAATATTGGTTCGGAGTCAGAAGCAATAGAAATTTTCAAAAACTGCATATTTTCAAGTTCTCCTGGACAAGTTGTGGTGTGTGATGAGATGAAGATTTTGTCATCTCTTAGATGTTGTGGAAAACACATTATTGGACATGCTGATGACTCGTGTATAAAAAGTCCGTAGTATTCTAGCAATGATGGTTAAGTCTTCGCTTCAGAAAACCCATCCGTGCATTTGTCATGCATCTCTTACCAGTATCTTCACTGACTTCAAAATTGCTCAAGCAAATTTTGGAGAGTACTATTGAGATTGTGAAGTCTTTCGGTGGATATTCATACTTTATCTAAAGACAGATATTCATGTCACAAATCGAAACTCTCTGTTTACTAGTTTAGAAGGATCACAAACGATCAAACAATTTCTCAGTGAAGCACATTGCCGAACCTCAGCTACGCCACCCTATTTATTATTTTATCTAGTCCACTGACTGAAATTTATTAGAAATAATTGGCTTACATCATTTGATCATAAATTCAGCTGCACAGTCTCAAAACATCCTATAATACTTTCCATCTATCGTCGTTCGAAAAGAAAGAAAATTTGTATTCTTCAGGCGCTTGACAGTATATCTGATAATTGCAATAATGCATCTGCATTTAGATCATTTTCTTGAAATTCGGGAACAATTGAACAACCGCTGTGTAACTGCTCATAATCATATCCAGTTGATTGGTGAAATATAGGTTCCTGCAACTCATGAAAGCCATATGTCCAGAAACCTAAATATGCCCAGAAAACCGGCCTACGATAAATCCTAGGGATTGAGAGTTGGAAATCCCTGACACTTTCTATGCTTCATATACATCCCTGGTTCAGCTATGTTTTACTATTGGGAGCAGCACTTGCATAATTTTGATATCTATTACATCACAAAATCCTACTCAAGCTAAACTAAACTAGTTTTGAGAAAGTCAAGTTACAGGGTAGTGCTTTCGTGGTCTGCATGTGTGGTGTGATATGACGTGTAAGAAATATTAAGCATACAGCTATTATTATTAGAAGTAACTGTGAAAATCCTTTTTTCTTTTACAAAGAAGACAAAAATTGATACGATTTGATAAAAATTTCCCAAGGTCAATAGTAAAATTGCTCTTACTGTGTATTAGAGTACCTATATAAGAATTTTTCGGTTGTAAGTTAAGTCATCAATTCAAAGCGAGCACTACATAGCATTCTACAATATGTTGTCGCTACCGGCTCTGGTTCAGATTTGCATTCAATTAGCGTCAGGTACAATTAGAAAGCTGAAATTGAACTTAATAGCTTGAAATGAGGAACTTTACTCGAGCATAGGCACTCGAAATATCCCAATATGCTCAAATATATACAACGATTAATATTACAATTTAAGAAACATGCCCGAATACTTTTCCGATACCCGAATTTTTTGAGAAATGAGAGTAGGAACACTGGATTTCTCAATGATAAAAGTGTACATTGCAATGTATAACTGCGAGCACATTTGAGAGGAAAGCAATGACTATGTGAAGAAAAGGCTGCGTTAGTAGTCGAGTCTGATAGTCATTGTTGTAGACTTAAGTGTCCATCAATGAGATTTTATCCAACTTAGAAATTGCCTTCCCATTACTTTTAATATCAGAAATCAGTGATATTTGATGTTTACTAAACTACGATCAGCTTCACTAACCCATCTATTTCATATTAACGAATTCAATAGATATTTGTAAGATTTCTATAATTAGTACACAAGTAACATAGGCAAAGGTACTACTCTATCCATGTAAAGATTAGTACATTAGATAAATTACAAAAATGACGTTTGCAATTAATGAAGAAATCGCACAGGAGATCACGCTAAGTTTCAACAATCAGAAAAATGTTATCTTAAGCTTCTTGCTTTGTCCGTCTATTTCGACAGTCATTTTTGCATCGGAATTTCCTTCAGATTGAATTTCGCTAATTTCACTATTGGCACTGCCTACACCATAGATCACTTTTGATTTTTCCATCAATTGTTCATTGCTTGTCTCTTTGTACTTGCGAACCAAAAGTGAGCGGTGACGGGTTTGCTCTTGTATTATCTGTTCCTCAATTTTTCCCTGATACATTCTCGTAGGGGCAGTTTTTCTTGCCGAATGATTAGTGTATCGTCCTGGGATTCCAGCCATGATAGTGGATATTATGTTGTCCAACATATGCTCCCCCACCACTTGGTTGGCGAAGAGGACCGTTCCCTTTTTCTTGGGGAGAGGTTTCAGAAAAAGTGCACTTTTTGAGCACTCTGAAGGCCTACCCACAACAAGTCTCTTGTATGCACAGACCGCACAGCGGATGTGATCAGATTCATTATGGTGGATGACACATTCTTTGGGAGGCTCAAGTCTCATGCTTTTGACAGTGCCTTGATATGTCTTGTTCCTTGATTCTTTGTATAGAAGCACTTCCTTTCCTTGTCGAGAGTCTATTCGAAATGGACCGTCTTGTCCATACGTCCAAGAGCGAAGCTCCTTTCCACCTCGAACACTTGTATGAATAGATAACAAGAAAACTGCAGTATTCAAGATCTGCTTCGGATTGTCCCAACTTAAAACACCAGCCTCCCATAATTTTTCCTCGTCTTGTATCGAAATTGGTCTTGAAGCTTGTTCACCACTTACATTTCCAGCTGCAGCCGATTCTTTCATTGCCGCATTCATCTATTTAACAGCATCACTAAAATCAGGATCTGTAAACATATTAACAGGACGTTTCAAATCATTGCGCATATGAAAATCTATCATAGTCATGATGTCATAGATCGTTTTCGGCGGGTATCTGTTGCCATCCATTCGTCGCAAACACAGGAAGAAATATTTCCGTTCGTGATTTAACTCCTCCGAATTCATTTCCTCTATGGGCTTGTATACAATTAAACGTTTGTTTTCTCCTTCTTCTGACTGCTTTTTGATACATTCATCTTGATAAGATTTGAACATTCTCATAACCCAATTAACTTTCTTTCTTGTTGTTGATGGCACCAACTGCTCTGTTCGTTTGATAAAATCATCTTGGCTAACATGATCAAACCGTTCTATGTTATCCATGTTTGCTGATAAAGGCTTAAGACTAGGAAAGGGCAAATGACAACGTAAATCTTGAGGTGTTTGAATTTTGAATTGGTTTGTATTGCTTGGTCACACTGATAAGCATAAATTGATCTGACTGGACAGATATTCAACCCTATATGGGAAGTCTATGCTCACTGAATGGCCAATGTCATAGTTTCAACATCAACCCGGTCAGTTCATCCATGGACTCCAAGATATTAGTGGCCATCCATCATTCATGGTTCATCATTCAGCTTTCATCAAAGCTATCTGATTGTAGTTTAGAAATGCTAACCGCCATTTCTATGAGATTACGTAGATATGAAATCCTCTGTAGTAAACTAATTTTCCTCGCCTGACGGCTCGGAAAATTAGTTTACAACATCGGATTTCATATCAACGAATCACATAGAAATGGTGGTTAGCATAATACTCTCCAGCAATGAAGATCATTTTACTAAATCCCATAGCATTTGAACCAGAGGAGAAAGTAGTTCCGAGTACATGCGTACTTAAAGTACACAGGTACTCTGGTATAGTGCTAATTAATATAATAAACAGTATATGCACAATGTACATAAATAATACAAATTTCTCCTCACAGCAGAGATATGCAAAGTAGCACCAAATAAGTTCAACAGTATAGGCCATAGATGGCAAACATTGAGTAGTAGATGCACTCAATAATTTAGCAATTAAGAGATGCACTAAATAAAGTGGGAGAAACTACTATTAGCATGGCAAATGTTCACATTTACAATCGCTGATGGTGTCAATAAGTTCATACTAATGCACGTCATATCAGATTAGATGCGATTGCATCAAGAAAGTTATATATTCTTATCATGATCGCAAAACCTGTGGATGAGTTTTTTCAACGTCCTAAGGGTCTGAACAATACTGAAGCAACCATTTGGCAAGGTTCCAATTTGCCATTGACATCAGTTTCAAAAAATTGCTTGCATTTTTACACTCTTAAGAAATAACGAGGTGTTGAAATATTGATGGTTGATTGAACACCATTGACGAGTTGGTGCGGAAATATATATTTCTCTGTTTGATAGAAGTCTAGAAGCAAATAAGTCGTTGGTCACTTTTGACTAACCTTTCTCATCTCTGAGCTGATAAAATAATATCAAAACCCTTTCACAAAAATTCATTATATGCTGTTGAATGCGGAATTGTGGATTTGCCAAATTCATCCGTTATGCAACTTGAACGCTCAATTTTATCCTAAATACAGTATACTCGAGACATCAGTATTCATATTTCAGCTTGTTGTTTGTTTCATAGAGCATTTTTAGGAAATTATGTATGAAAATTTGCATTGAATCTCTCCAAATCAATTTTCACTTGCACGATGCACGCATTCTATAAGAAATGAAGAATTCAAGCTACAGTATGTGTCCAATAAATGAAACTATGGAGCATTAAAATTTAAATTGGCTAACCGTCCGGCAATGAAACAGTCATAGCTTCTGAGAGACGTCTACAACAGTGACACTGCGACACATGCATATGTCCATCAATGTCATATTGCTATTGATAAACTAGTCTGCGTGTCGTAGTTATTCATTGCTGTCCGAATTCAAACATGCTCACAGTTGCATTGTAATATGATTCTATGGTAAAATCATTGCGATTAGGATTACATGATACATGGAGTGTATACAATACACAGATATCATATTACAATGACAATGTAAAAATGTGAGTGTGCTAAATTCGTCAAACGATATTCGTTATGCGATATTCAGTCAGTACATGTAGTATTGAATTGTAACAAAGAGGTTAACTTTTGCCAGAAAATACCGGTCCAAAATTACCGCTGAGGAAGTCACTATTTACATCACTTATATGCATAGGTTGCTGTTATTCCTGCTATCAGATGATTGTATCTGAAATTACACATTTATTATTCTGAATGATGCTTGGTACATAAATATCCTATGAGAAGACTAATATCCTTTTGTAAACAGGTTCAATTTTGTCTCAAGTAAGTTAAGTATTTAATATGCTGAAGTTCCGCTTCTTTCCTCAACAGGAACCACTGCGTATTGGAAGAACTGTCGCGAATCCAGCCCTATGTGGTAATACAGGACATTATCATCGAGGCCGATGGAGTGGCGGGGGAAGACCGTTTGACTATGACTTTTATTAATTTTTTGCTAGCTTCAATTTCAAAGACAGACCAGTATCATCTGATGACATGTAATCTTTTGTAATCAAGCTTTTTCCATTCTGAATTTTATCGGCATTTAACGGGACAAATGTTGTTTCTCGTATTTGTTTTATTTTAATAAACTGACTCAAAATTCATGGTTGTTCTTCAAATATCTCGGGAATCAATTACAATGAAGGAAATGAAAACACGCGCAATACACCTCGGACAGAGGGAGAGAGAGAAATGAGATTTAACTGCATTGAATTTTAGGTTTCAATGAGCTTATGGAAATCTACCTATATTTGATTACAAGAAGTGTATAAAGATAGAAGAACAATTAATTGAGGACGCTCATTGACCGCAACCAAATCCTCGCTAGGGAAATCAAAATTAACCAATATAGAACTGACTCCGCTCTGCGCCAAGGAAGCGGATATCGCTTTCGTACGTGCATGTACGAAAGCAAAATGCACTGGTACATTTTGTTATTCTCGATTTGTACATACGCTTTCGTAGGGAAAATCTCTTCGCTTTCGTATCGTACAGTTTACAGTGTGGCTCCATCCTCCACTTCGCGTTGCTCGTACAAGTCTCACTATAGTCCTGCAAGTTTCTCACTAACAGGGTGCGGTTCTGCAGTCATCGCACCTGTAGATGTGAACTTCCCTCTTCCGCCCATCTTTCTCCAGCTTCTTATCCCAATCTTTCAACGATGTCTCGTACATGGGCGCTGTCATCCATACCTTGCAATTGGCTTTAGAGTCAACGGGAATCCTTGAATTCTTGAATCAACGTGGCTTTACAGATTTTCTTATGACAAGCAGTGTACACTGCTTACCTTTAGAAGCCAATGTTTTGTTGGGTAGAAGTCGCAAACTAGTCTCATCTAAGTTATAAACGTCATTACGATGGAACGCATCAATTGTAGCCTTCAGAATCTCCTGCTTCCAGTCGCTGATCACCAGCATGTTGATCGCCCTAGCCTTGAACTGACCTGAAGGTGACCGAGTGTCTTCTGGAAAACTTCTCTAGCCATCCGTTGCTGGCTCATTAGTAGGTTGTTTTGCCTCCTCTTGCAGCAGCTGTCCAGTGACGGGAACGTTCTGACTTCGAACCTGTTTGAACCAAGACAGAAATGCCCTCTCTAGCTTATAGTATCTCACCGGCTTTATACTGCTTCGTTTAGTGTTGTGTCCGCACTCAATTGCCTTCTCAATTGAATCTTTTGCATTTAGAATGCCAAAGCGCTTAGCTAGCTCGAAACGACTGACATTTTCTGCAGTTGCGTCGATTATCTGTCTCTTGTCTTTCAGCGTCTGTCACGATCACAGTGTTATGTCGCAGACGTAAGACATCAGCCAATGATGAAATTTCTCGCCTTTCTCCAAACTAAGAGGTGTTACTATAAGGGAGGTGTTCCTATCTTCAAGCTAAATTCGATTTTTGTAACATAGGTGGTGACATCAGATCCCTGAAGTCAACATGTCGGATGTTGTGTCATTATAGTGACTGCACTGATTCCTGTAAAAGCTCAGCCAACATCAAAATTACAGTCCAGCTGCCGTTACACCAGCATGTTGTTTGGCATTGTCGCTGCTGCTTCACTAATGCGATATCGCACGTCAGTCAGTTCTTGGAAATGGAAACATGAAACCTAAACCTTATCCTTCACATTGCCCAAAAGAAAAAAATCTCAAACCGGCTTGTTACTGTAAAGTGGCCATTTAAAAGTAAAATCTGCAGGAGACTGATTCATCGCTGAGGGAGCTTTTTAAATTTCATAAATGGTCGGACTTCATCATGCCAGTGCGTTGGTGCAGCATCCTGTTGAAAGAGTCATTCAATTAGCCTGAAGCTAAACAAGAAGTCAGCTTTGCAGCATTCAGAACACACATCTTCAGTGATTCTCCTTGAAACTCCACTACCTGATGTGGATGTTCCAAAATTTCACATCCTGATTTTATGACGACTCACTTTTCCGTTGATAAAAAGTGCGACCTCGTCACTGGACATGACACGTGAAAGAAAATCTTCCCCTGCTTCCTTTTGAAAAACAAATTTTCAGAGCTCAAATTGCTTTTCTATGTATAGCCCCTTTGTTTATAGCCTGCCGCAGTTGAATCTGACAAGTTCGGCATGAGCTAGACTATCGTCTGCTTGCCTAGGTGCGCCTACGGGGAGGTCATAAAGAACAATTGTAAATTTTGAAAAGAAAATTGTCCAAAAACTGACGCTTTTGAAAAATGTGCTGTGCCTCAAAGTTAAGAACAACATAGCCGTCGTTACATGATGCATAAAACTCGTTAAGTGTTGCAGAATTGATTTCTAAAATCTGAGCTAATTCAATAGATAGATATAGTTCAATGAGATCGGATGAATCATTTTGAAACACCCTGCTTCGAATTATAATGTAAAATTTTTTCTGAGCAGAAGATTGTTTTTCTGCAATTCATGCCATTTTCTGTTTAAGTGCGTTCAGAAATCTGTAGACCTATGTATTGGATATTCAAAACAGGTTTTTCCTTCAGAGTAGCACGGCATCAGTATTTGTTTGTCAGACAGCAGTTGTCCGTTTGGTCTATCAGTATTTTTGATCGAGTGGTGATCCTCCAAGATGACATGCGGTTTAACAACTTCTAAGAAACTCCTTTTAAGTAAATATTGAAGTTACAAGAAACCCGGAAGCCCTCAAAACTTTTCCAAGTTGCACTGTCATGCGCGCTGATTTCGAGGAACCTCTAAACCCATTCCATGTGAGGTGAAATTTTACATGAAAACTCTGGATATAACTGATGCAAGCGTTGTACGGCCGGGTGGAATTCCGATTTTCCGAAAAATTAAGTCATCGTTTATGTACTCGATCTCTTCTCCGAAAATCATGCTGATACATGCTGATGTACATGCTTCAGTGGTCACTACTGATGACAATAATGTTTTTATTCAAATTTTAGAACAAAACCTTACAGACATTTTTGTGAGTTTGTAGTTCTGATTGTTGGATAACAATCGAAAGTTTTTTTGCGATAGACACATAAGAATGATGTCAACATCATAGAGAACTCCTGACTCTTTCCTACTCTAAATTGAAAAATGACTAGTCAGGGCTCTTTCATGAATTCTTTTGATGCTCGTTAAAACGTGTCAATCGATCACAAATGACTTATAAACGTCACAATTCTTCATCCCATACGCACGCATATGTCATGTGCAATATGCGAGTCATAGAATAATTAAACAAATTAGCCGAAACCAGAAGAGAGTGATGCACAGGAAAAGTTTGGAAGAGATACAGTAGACAGATGCAGAGGAACAATTTCAAGGAATTAATGGTCTTAATGAAGGACATCAACCTCGTCAAACGGTGGCAAGAGATGCAGTGGTAAATCTGCTAATTGACAGACGGCCGTCACACACGATTTAGAGAATTCTTTGAAGAATGTAGAGTAAACTCCGTTTTCAAATAGTGATCTGGATAAAGAAGTCCACACAGATGTGGCAAACGAAGTGACTAGTCCAACTATGACAGAGATATATGAAGTTATAGAAAGAATGAAGAAAACGAAGGCTCCTGGTCTCGATGACGTGCAGGCTGATTTGTGATAGGTCACAGACGGAAGTGCTCAGATTGGGCAATCTTGTAAGCATCGTCCAAAAAATGTGGAGTGAGGAGAGCTTGGTAGATGACTGCAGTACTGAGGTACTGGCTCCCATTCACAAGAGTGATGGAAGAGAAGACTTAAATAATTACAGAATGCTCATCACTGCTCTCAGTGGGATACAAGATCTTCACGGAGGCACCTGAAAGGAGTCATGGACCTTTTTATCGCTGAACAATCGGCTCATATCAGGCTGGCTTTGTGCCATCATAGTAAGAGTTTGGGCTGATCATGACAAACGGACCACTCAATCGATTCTATTGAACTATTGAACCAATTTGAATAAAACTTGCATATTCGTGCTCCCCACATCGAAGGGAATCTGATGATACCAACATGAATATTTTTGATGAAAAAATGAGATCATAATATTTTCAGCAGCAGAGTCATGATAACTTTTTTGATGACACTTTTGTGATAACTTCACGATCTCATTAATTTTTCATTGCCACCGATTTTGATGACCAGTATATCAAAAGGGAGCTCAGAAAATGATCGTTCCGCAATTACTACACTGCCCAACACACAGTGTGGCAGACAGGCAGGAGTTCTCGAGTAAGTTATCAATTTTTTTTCTCACTCTACTTATATTTACACATTCCTTTTATTTTACTTACCATTTGAATATTATCAACATTTACATTTGTGTTTTATTCTTATTTTTCACATTGGTTTTACTTACTGAATAGCTCGATTTGAGATTTAATTCATTATTAATTGTGTTTCGCCTAAGGTTAGCCCTTGCTGATTTGATTCCATGCTTGATTCATTACCATACTAACATGTTTTCTTATTGAAAAATTGCGATTTGTAAATTGAGCGGCTTTCACATTTTGAGCACTCCAGCAAATACTTTAACAGCCCATTTGAAGGCTGAGAATACCAGCTCTCCAATAATGTATGACATGTTGTTGCACGACACGATTGGAAGGCATGAGAATCGATTGGGTTTCAACATAACTTGGGTGGTCTGTTTTTTATGATCAGCTCTGTGACTGTAAAAGGGAAATCCACCGTCGATCAGCTGTTTATTGTTACGCAATTTCTGGAGAAATATTTGGAATGCAATTAGGACAGATGACATCTAATCATCGATTTCAAGAAAGAATACGATAGTTTACACAGACCAACCTTATGGAGCGTAACAAGAAATTCGGAGAAGTCTGTCAGATTGTCAAAATTGTGCTACGAGGCAAGCAACTGTTGTGTGAGAGTTGGAGGCCAAGTCAGACGCTTTTTTTGTTCTCCTCCGACTTGAAACAGTGATGCCCTCCGGCTCCAATATTGATCAATTTCGGCTGAAGTGGGTGATGAGACAAGTGAGAACTTCGGGTGGATTGAATCTAGAAGACCTGAATTGTGACCGGTTGGCATATAAGTAAGTAAGTAAGTAGGTAAGTAAGTAAGTAAGTAACGTGTTTATTTCTCAAATAATGATAATCAGAAGTAACATATGCAAATACACAAAAGATCATGACACAAGTCATATAATTACAGTATGAAGGAAAACATTTCACAATAAATTACTCTGTAGGTCACGAAGGATTGTTTGGTCTTTATTGTTCGACAAGGGGGAATAATAGGGTATCCGGTATGCAGAAGCCTGTTGGGAATAATATCACTCAGAATATGACTGTCACTGCTCTCTATCTTTCGGTAGAGGTCAATCCTCTGTTGATTTCGACGTATGATCAGTTCATCACTAGCACAACGACACTCCCGTATTCCATCACGATATATAATTTTATGAGCTCGTATATCGATGCTTTTCAGCCTCTTTGTTAGCGATTTGTTGATGCCAGCAAAAATGGGACAAGCATATTCTACAATTGTGCGAATATATGCTGTATAGATCATGTGCAGTTCATCAGTGTTCAAATGTAGCCACAACTTTCTCAAAGCATAAAAATGTCTATTAGCTATCTTCACAATATGGTCAATGTGTGGGAATCCCAAGACAAATCTTTATTGATTACAAAACCAAGAACAGTGACTTTATCGACACATTCAATTGGAAGAGAAAAAGAAAACTCAACATTGTTATTGGCAAAACAAAAAAGGATCTTTGATTTTGACAAGTTCAGTGTAAGGCGATTTTCCTAACACCAACGCTGAATATTTTCGATCTCACAATTTACTTCATTTTCTATTTTGTCGACAGAATGCACTGGTACAATTACAGTCAAGTCGTCTGCATATTTAACCGATTTGGTAGTCGGTAAGAGACAATGGAAATCTCCAAAAAGCGCTCCAAAAATGTATGGTGCCGAGACAGTACACTGGGGAACACCAACAGTTACACGGAAGCTTCTTGATATTTTGTCGAACAGCTTGATATGCGCAAAACGATTGCATAAATAGTCTTTCAGAAGAAGGACAAACCCCTTAGGGACGCTCATTTTCAAAAATTTCTCAATTATCAATTTGTGGTCCAAGTTGTCGAATGCTCTGTGCATATCGAACGTCATTAGTACAGATCCATGGCAATTTTTGTCATCGTGATTCTGAAGCAATTGATGTGTGATTGCAACTAGAGCTGTTGTAGTGGAGCATTCTCTACGGAAACCGTGCTGCTCTTCACCGTACATATGTTCAAAATTCAATACAGGTGGAATCGCGAGTCATGCTCGTGGAGAACTGTTGAGTAATTAGCTCCAAAGTATTATCGATTCCGTTGTTTTTCTCAATGAAGTTGTCAAAACTATTGCTGGAACTTTTTGCATCTTTCACTGTGGCCAATAGATTCCAGAGTCCATTCGGTTTTTCTTTTATCTTTTTAGCCCAGATTTGTTTGCACTTTTAAAATTCAAGTTTGATTTTTTCTTTTAAATAGTTGTATTTGCTCCAATCTCTCAAGCGATAGGCTTTCCATCTCTCGTTAATTAAGAGCTTTGTTATGGGTGTGAGCCATTCTTTGTCCGTTGATTTCATAACGACGTATTGTTGAGGTATGCTCCGGTCTATATGCTCAATTATAGTTTGTCGAAAAATAAGCCATTTCTGATTGATATCAACAGCCGAATACAAATCAGTCCAATCTTGATCAGCTACAGTACTGCTTAAGCATATGATATGACTCTCTAGCAGATCATAAACTTTTTTGTTTTTCATTTTGCATGTTCAGACTCTTTCTTTGTTATAGATACTGATGGATAAGCAGTGAGAAACTTGTGGTCAGCATTGCCAATAGGAGCATCATAATCAACATGATCAGGGGAATAACACAAAGAAAGGTCTCTTGAGATAATAATATGGTCTAAGATGTTTTCAAAACGCGTACAATGTCAACGGCATCAATATCAGTACAAAGTTTTTCACAATTAAAATGATTGAAGTCTCCCACGATCATAAAGTTATGATTGGGCTTCTCACAGATGCAAAAATCAAACATGGTACATATGAATTGATTGATTTCGTCTAATTCAGCAGCTGAGCAAGAGGGTGGTATATATATATGCAAAGCAAGTACAATGAAAAATTTGCTAGCTCAATCACAGTGTATGACATTTTAGAGTGAGCCGGTTTCCTGCAAGCTGCATCTATGTCAACAATTGCCTGTACAAAATCATCACGTACATAAACAGCAAATCCCCCACCTTTCTGCTCATTTCGATCATCACGGTAGACAGAAACCCGTTAATTGAAATGAGGGCATCACAGATGTTTGAATGCAGCCACGTTTCGGTTATACAAATAATGTCTGATTGTTTTAGTTGACTTACAATTTTCAATTCATCTATTTTTGGTAAGAAAGAACGTATATTTGTCAAGGAAATAGTCGGGTAACTTCGAGAAAAAGTACTCTGATGACATTTTCGAGAAAAAGGGTAAAAATTCAATGAAAATTTTTCACAGTGTCTAAGCTTGATCTTTTCACAATCTTTCCTTTAAGAATCATAACATCTTCTCCATTTTCATTTCTGAGCTTGACTTCACGCCGCAAGTTTGTATTTTCTTGCTGCTGCAGAACAGTCCTATCAGGTTGAATAAAAACTCTTTCATATTCTTCAGTATATCTGAGCTGTCGAGAAGATCGGAGAAGCTTTGTTTTTGATTCTACATTTTTTAATCTAATTTTCATCAATCTATCCTTTCCGTTCATCCTCCCGATGCGAGTGATCTCTTTTATTTCGATGTTGTCCATCTTGATATTATTCAATAACTTTTTAACTTCATTTTCATCATGCTGCTTTCTTTCGCTCATATCACCTGTTTTCTTCTCCACAATACCACGAATAACCACATTATCCTTTCGATGAATTCTTTGTTCCACTTCTCTAGTAACCACAAAAGGGAGTTGATCCCGTATGTTAACGACTTCAACCGATAATTCGCGAAGTTCCCGTTCATGTTTTTTATTTGTAGTTTTCAAAGACTCTAACGATGAGTCAAAACTATGAAATCGTGATTCTAGAGAATTGATTCGATCCCATATACTTTTCAAATCAGCTTTCAACGTTTTCATATCATCTCTGATTTCTAATAAAATGGTGATGTCATTGGCCTCACCCGTCACATCATTAGAGTTGGAGCGCAAATTTCTTTTGAAGCTCATTATCACAAACAACTTTCTTCTATAAAAGAAAAAAAAGACAACGAGTTTTACTTCAAAACCTGCAAATAGCAGACAATGAACAGAGAGAGATTTGAACTGCGACCCAAAACTAAAGATCGGGTTAAGCCTAACGACTGAACGTCTTAACCAACACGGCTACTGGAACATGCGGTAGGATAGCTATAGATCGATGGAGTTAATCAAAGAATTTCTTCGCGAGTTCGTAAACGTGACCGGCAGAGAGCGTGGAGATCAAGTCACGTAGATAACATACGCATGTAACGAAAATGTACAAAAATGAAAATAACTCCACAAGGAAGAAACACTGGAGGATTCCAAGAAAATAAATCGATGGAGAAGGACACTGCGATGACAATGATGTAAAATTCCAATACGAATGATGGATTACACTATGAGAAAATGAGGGAAACACACTGATGAACGCACGAGCTCCTGATACGACCAGCACAGACCAGCAGATTAAAAGTGTCGTCAATGGTCAATGAAATTGAGATATGTGGATGATGTCGATTTAATGGTCGAGAGCCTGGTAGTGCTGGATAGAAAGTAGGCGGATACGGTGAGACAAGAATTCTGCCAAATAAGTGGCCGGGACGACTGGATGGTTGTGGCGCAGAATCGAGTCGAATGGAACTGCAGTGGCAAATGGTCTGCATGGCCTGAGACCTCCGGACGGAGTGAGTATATTTGCAGAAAAGCGACAACTCAAAGACGTTACAAGTAGGAATATAAAGGAAATGAAAAAAAACTTATTTTAAGCACTTTCGACATGCTAAACTTCAAAAGCTAAAGCTATAAAACATTCATATAGAGGGGGGGGGGCCCAAAAAGACTGAAAACGAATTAATGAAAATACTGAAACATGCACAAATTAAGATATTGTTAATAGATTTGTTTTTGTTTGTTTTTTTTTTTTCATATTTGTAATCCAGTAGAAGAATGTTTGTGTTTTTTAGATTCATAAAAGTAGTGTGTGTGTGGGGTGTCAATTACTAAATTTCAAAATTCAATGATGAAAAATGAATATAGATTACATATAACACCTGACTTTCACTACCAGCATTTCAGATTTGCATTAAGCAACTAGGCATTAGGCGAGCATTTGCGAATTAATATTTTTCGCAGTTTCGCACACACTCATTAACACTCGCTACATAACTCGCATTATTAAAATTTGCAATTATATTTGAAACACAATGAAAATAGCAATTGAGAATATTGAGTTGCATTCTCAATAGAAAATTGGAAACTGACCTAAACATGCAACCACTAATTCAATGGCAGGAATTATCAGAAGTCAAATATTACATCTGGTTTATTTTCCATTTCTCAACTGAGTTTCATTATTCAATTATTATTTTTATTAATTATTTAATTATTAATTTATTACCAACTTTCAGTTATAAAATTTTTCATAATCTCCTTTTCATAATTCTTTAACTTTGCCAACCACACACAGCACAAAACTACCAATGAACTAGAAAGATACAGTCAGATTAATATTAGATAATATATATATTTTATTTATATATTTTATCTGTTGTCAATTAAATAATAAAATAAAATTGAATGATATGTGTTGTAGCGAACTCATCGCTTCATCGGTCATCTCTTCTCTTGTTCTTGTGTGCAATGTACTGTGTATGGACCTAAAATGAACCCTATGACGAGAAGCACATGTAGAGCCACTTGATTACTACAAACCTTTCATATTTTTTTTGGATATTATTCACATTGGTGGATCATTCCACTTCCCGAAATCTTCGTGGTTCGGAATGATGGGATATATATTCGCACGATGGTGCCGCAGACCACAGCAATTTTTTTTTTGTCTTTCTTTTTAGTTTTTAATTAAGTCACGGACCCCCTTCAGGAAGAAAAACTTTTGTGCCCCTCGGAGTGCTCTCTCTGAAACACCAGAATGAATTTCAGTAAAATGCTCCGAGCATTATATGGAGACTCTCTGACTTATTTTGACCTTCATCAGGCGCATTAATGGAAAATTTTCTTATTTGTTTATTGTTGCAAATAAGTATGATATCAAGCTGATTTACAGCCGAATTAGTAATCTATGAACAACTTTTAAGATTGTGACATATAATCTGATTTTGGATGAGGGCCTAAAAAGTGAATAATGTTTTCTACCCGTAGTATAATAGCATGCAGAAATACTTGAAATTGCTTGAAATGCGCAATAATGACACAATGTGGGCCTGTAACTTCTATCTTTCAAAGTAATTGTTGATATATTGACTCTGACAACATGTACAGGGTGACCAGTTATTGAATTCAATAGCCATATCCACGATACTGAAGATGTGTTATTAATCAAATGCCTGGAATATTGACAAAGGTATGTAACTTCCTTTTGCATTGTCAATTTGCTATGAATTTGATGCAGAAGTTGCATTGGTGAGTTCCACTCATAATGGTAATAGAACACCTGGCACAGTCACACCACTTGCCATTTGTATTATTGGATAGAAAATCCCAGGGCATCTTTATGCCATCGGTCACAGCAGTTGCCCCCTTAGTACAATTACCCTTACAAAGTTCAAGTTGCACAACAGTTTGAAACTTGCGACCATGCAGTTCACCAAGATTGTGCCAATTTTGCGCACAATCAAATTAAAATCAATTTAAACATTTCCTTCACAGAATAAGAGTGTGCTGTGACTGCAGAGGTGCTCATCTAAAGGATGGTGGTTTTCATAAGTGAATATGCAGACTGTGGATGAAAAATTGTCTTGTGAATGCAATATCAAACATATTTAATCCTTTTTTCGTATTTCAATTAATTTCCTTGTAAACCGACAATGCAAAATGAAGTTGCATACCTATGTAGATATTCTGAGCAACAAATCAAAAACATATCAGTAGCATTGTGGATATGTCTATTGAATTAAATCCAGTGTCCTTAACTGGACAGTGGACACCCTGTATTTGCTCATTGAAATTAGTTTTCTAGAATTTGAATGGTTTTGCTCATTTGATTTTGCTATTTAATCATCACAAGTGTTTGTTTGGTCATTCGATCTAGTTTAATTTTCTTGATTTCAAAAAAATACTTGTGCATTTTTTAACAACATGATTTTCATTTTTAAATCTTGTGTCATCATATGTTTACTTGAGCAGATATACCGTTTTGCTTGCACTTGCCAAAGTATATGAAAAAAACAAATAGAGAGAGAGACAAACATTTCATTACTCTCAAAAATGTGAAATGCGCTGTTGATGTGGACAATTTTGTGTCATTAGTAGTGCGCATGAGTAGGCCTACTAATGAAATTGACGACCGTGAACCGCTTCCTATAAGTCTCCTATAAGGCCCGTGTGAAAGATCTCATTGGGTTAAATTGCTCCAATGTCACACTTGGATTATCTATGTCACCGAAATCAAAAATTCTTTGTGCAACCTAAGGGAAGATTTCGATCTGTTTTAAAAAATACATATAGTACGAATTAATAAAATAGTTATGAGTTTGATAGAATTTCTGTGTTCTCAAATGCCTTATTATTAAGTGAGATTTCGTAATGTGTAGATATAGAACAATTGCATTATCGCATTGCAAAATTATGACGCAATCTTCGATTGGGTAGTTAAAGTAATTTCTGATGCATCCGCTCTCATGTCAAAGGTAATCCAAGTATATGGCGTTGAAACAGTATAGTCTCAGTGTGCTATCTCTTTTGAGAGCTGAGAGTTGACTTTTTGGGGTTTGCAATGCTGCAAATTTTGAATTTCCGTAATTTGCATCAAGCATCTAGAATGAAGTTTTCCGATGCCCTCTCAGGGCAATCTTTTCACATGTGTTGAGAAGTGATTGAATTTGACTATAACAATGTGCAGCATGAAGTTCACTGTCGTAAGCTTCAGTGGTACTCATGCGATCCACTGATGTCGCTAAAATAGTTCCATGTCAACATCTTGAATATGTCCATCTTGAATCCATGTCACATGCATGAATATGGTAAAACTCTGACTGTACGTTCTATTTCACTTTTCTGATAAGTACTAAACGGCTATTTCTTTTCAAACATGCAGTCATTGTTGCAGAAAATTCTTCAGTACTTATGAGTCCACAGCTTAGCGAGAAACATGAATTCAACATAATCGCCATGGTCTGTGTGCTTATATAAGTGGGTATGCGTTATTTCAAAATTTAGATAATTATATAGGATAAAGCGACCAAACGACCTAAATCTAATGACTGTTCTAGAGTAAGTGTCGTGGCAGTTCAGAAACTTTATTCAAATCATACTATATGGTTTGTCTAAAATACTCTATGTATTTAAGCAATCTAGCAAACAACAGTGGCTAAGTAATTAAATTAAATTAAATGAGCGAAAACTTAAATCAATGACTAAACAACTTATTTTAGATCACAAGAGGTGCTACTCCGGCAGACACAGTGAGTTTCCGCAGGGAGCCAGGCCAAAAGTGAGATTTTCACAGAATTACGTTTACCCTATGCCTACTACAAATTTGCAGGCCTGCTGTGTTCTGCCTGGTTTCTCTTCTTGTCAGGCAGGATCAAAGAAATACACATGTTAATCCAATGGGACGCAGATTGAAGTTTTTGGCAAAAATGAAACTTTTTATGTTTTCTTATGCTGAGTGAAAGTACTAAGTCTAAAGTTGACATGGAATTTCCTCAGGTCATTTCCTAACATGTTCAGGTACTTTTGTCTATGAGGCTAATTACATGTTGAATTGGCAAGCTTCTTATGTCGACAAGCACAAGCATTTTTGTCAATTTGATTCGTATTTGACCACATTCTTGTATACATCGCCGATAAGAAGCATGATAATAACACATAAACATGATAGGAAATGACCTGAAGACATTCCATGTCAAAAATTATTACTCTAGACTTTTCACTCAATAGTAGAAAACATGGAGAGTTTCATTTTTAGCAAAAAACTCCAATCTGCATCCCATTGGATTAAAATGTGCCTTTCCATGATCGTGTCTGACAAGAAGAGGAACCAGGCAGAGCTCGATAGACGTGCAGATTCGTAGTAGGCACAGGATATACGCATTCTGTGAAAGTTTCAGTTTCGGTCTCTTTCCCTGGAAAAAATAATTGTGGCTGCCGGACTGTGTAGTGTAGCTAAATGTTGAATAAATGCCTATCAGACGAAACAGGTCTAGCTATCCTTATTTTTTGTTCGCATTGATCATGCCGCCTTTTTTGCCTGCTGCGTATTTCTGCATCGAATACAGCATTGTGTTCTACACGTTGAAAAGATAATATTACAATTAGTCTCGATTGATGATTTGTCGACTACAAAATTTGTTATGAAATTGTGTTAGTAATTAAGTTATAGGACAGAGAGCGCTGAAAGAATAAGCTCCTCCAGAATAACATCCTCCATCAGCCGATATTGTTCGCAGTGGTCATGTCGAACGTACTGTGGTTTAAGTAATGTGAAGAAAGATATTTCTTCATTCCAGTGGTGAGGAAGTATTGATTGTGGGATGAAGATATGTGATCGCTGTTTACTCTATCTACATCGAACGTGTTGTTCAGGTACTTTTTCAAGAAATTGTCTATTAGCTTGTTCTAAGTCGTGCTGCTATGCTCGCAGACTAAGCATCAATCGAGAAAGTTGCTTCTTTTTCTTTTGACGCACTACATGTACATTTTTACATTTTATACATATTAACTTTTCCAGATAGCCTCATCCACCGAAAGATGGGTATTCATGTGTTTGCGAGCCAAATGAATAGAACTTTGCGTATTTGCTCGCATTTCAATATGTTGTTGAATCGGCACAAAAAGATTGTAATTATTCTTGTTAACAGAGGTCATTTTGTTAAAGATGGTGCCACACATATCTTGTGTAAACATATGAACTTGTCGCAACAGTTCAGATTTTTTTCATATAAGGAGTTTTTTTGATCGTTGGTTGGTTTTCCTGCTGACGAAACTAAAATGTGACTCACTGGTGTCGAGATTTGTGTTTGATAATATGTGATTTTCGTTCGCCCATTGTTTTATGATAATTTTCAAAATGTGTGTTATGAAAAAAATTGACTTTGTCTGGTTTCCCTGTGGGAGTGCTCATTAGTCCTGCTAAAGAGTACCTATCATTCTATGATTATGTAAACTTCTGAAATATTTGCATATATTTTTTACAACGTTGCACATCCTTTGGAATTATCTGAAACCTTTACAATGAAAATAAAATTTTGTGTACTAATAAATTTGCTTTCTATGTATCTCCTGATGGTCTTTCTGGAACCGTTTATTTTAGTCCTCGTCTCTCAAGTATCAATGATAAAAACATCATTGATGATTACATAGCTCGGAATAGACAAAAATTAATTGATCAGGTGGGAATGCTAGTAAATAATTATAGGGAAAGCTATCTAGTGAATCCTTTTCAATAGCAAAAAATTCTGTATCCGTAGTCTACTTATGTAGTGAAATCAGTAGTGCAGTCTCACTTCGAAATTGTACGTGGCCATGCATTTTGCGGTGAAGCGAGCCAATAGGAATGTAGGAATTGCATGAACTCACGGCAACACTCAACACGAATTCGCCTACAATTGGCAACAATAGGGCGTGGCATGATAATGTTTAACAGCTGCATTAGTTCGTGGCGAGTGTTGGGCACTCGTACTTCCTGGTGTTCACTTTTGTTGCCAATGTTTCGTGGTGAGTTAGTGGCGAGGCATTTACAGTGTATGTGAAGTTCAGAGCGGCCATTGGTCCAAATGCCAGCCCAAATCAGTAGAGTCGCACCACCTTGTACCCGGGGACGATGTGAATGTCTCGGAATTTCCTGATCAGATTTTATCCATAATCTCAATCGACCATCACTATCCTTCAGACGGACTGATGCCTCATCAGACCAGACAACCCGATCCCATTGATTTCGCCGGTGACAATGACTCATTGCCCATCTGAGACGTCTTTTTGTATGCTGATCTGATAATTCGATCTGAGAGGGCCTCTTACAGCTCTTGAAATTCGACTCAATAAGTCTTCTACGAATAGTGGACTTAGAAATAGACGAGACTAGTGCAGCCATCTCAGTTAACGAGAGACTTGGATCAACTTTAACAAATCTCAAAATTAGGCGTTCTCTACGTTTGGATGTTTTGCGTGGACGGCCAGAGCCCTCTTTACGACAGAGTCGAAAATCATCATTATGCCATCGATGCACATTTGTGTAAGGGACATTTAGTCGCTTGCTTGTAGCTCGCAAAGAAAACCCTAGTTCTAGCAAGGCTGACACTTTGCCTTTTGTGAATGCGATCTCGTTATTGTTCATTTGTGCTTTGTATTGTTTTCAACCGGTAAGAGATACATTTCTAGCTGAAAGCAATCAGGAGTGCTGCCAACACCACCGCAACGAAGTCAGGAAGCTATGGAACATGAAGTCCAGGGGCAGGCGACACGAAACGCTGTTAGGGCTGACAGGTTATTAGTGATCCCTAATACCCTGAAGTCGATGACTCAAAATTCTGTTAGGGAATCGGCTATTAGTGTAACAGGAAAGTCAGCGACACAGAACTCTACTAGCGTGACCGGGTATTAGATTAATAGAATGTTAGCGTCTCGAACGGCTGTTAGGGAAAAGTGTAGCACGCCGTTAGCGAATTTCTTAACGGGTATGAGAGGCACCTTTAGTGATTCTGTTAGTCGCTTATTTTGTCTTGAAACATATATAGAAGCTTAGAATAATATCATAAAGAAATGTCAGCATGTGTTTCACCATTTACCAAAAAACAAGGGACTCCGCATGCGCTACCTAAGCGATTTATTACGTGGACCTACTGTATGTCTAACTACAGTGATATGAAATAGCCTAAATGAAAGGACGCTTATTGAATTATTTACAAGCGTGTCAGTTGTGCCTAAGCAAAGCACATTCACTTGTCTCTCAATGTGGAAGACGAAATGCAAGAAAGCCATTTTGATGTTCAAGGAAAGGTTTACGTTGACGTTATCGACTTGGAATAGATGAGCAGTGATTTAGCATATCCCTGCAATGTATCAGGCATTGTCATATTCCCTCATGACGTCACTAAAAAGACGTGTTCGACCAATGTAACTTATCTAAGTGAACACTGTCTAATCGAATAAAAGTGCGTAGACATTTGGAGACGCCACACACCATTTTTACAGCATGTGGAGAGTGCAATTCGACGCCGCAGCAAGCAAAATGAGATTGTTTAAACCCCGAATCAATCCAACCGAAGAACAGCGGGATGAGGATTTTCAACGAATTTTTCAATTAATTGTGTTACTTCTACGGACGCGTATTCCTTCTTTCGCTACCTCTTCGCCATGTTTGCCTCCTTGCTTCTTGTCAACATAGACTTAATATTATACTGTGGCTTGTCTCAACGACTGAATTGATGGCTGATACACAATTTGATTGGTTGCTGCAGGCGTTGTTGCGACAACGATAGATCTAATAAAAGCGAACAACAATTTTATGGGAAATCCTACATAGATATCCGACTGCCACCTTTGCTGGCATTCACTGATAAACATTCTAGCTAACAGAGGTTTCGAGTCGCTGAAAGCGTAGCGTCTATTACCGAGTCATCTGGTTCTCACTAATAACGCTTTCACTAACGGCATTTCGTGTCGCCTGCCCCAGTTAATCACATGTAGCAGTTACATTAATGTTGATGAATAATGGTGCTATACTGGCTCTGATTGACCGATTTTCTTTATTTTTGTTTTGCTTGATAGCTTTTGGCTTGTAGAACAACATATTACATAACAAAGGAAACAAATGTAATTTTATAAGAGTGAGGTATGATTTTGTGTAACATTGCTAAATGAAGATCAAATTATCAACTACTTTTTTATCTATAACAGGAAAACAACTCAATATTCATGCTTGAAATTTCCAACAATGATATTAGTAAGCACAACTGACATACGTTCTAACAATACTACTATTCAGATGTGAATTTGGGTCTTTGAAATTTTAACGAATTTTATGTTTTAATTAATTAAAATTTTCAAGTTTTAATGTTTAATTTTAGTCTTTGATATTTTTATAAAAATTGTTTTTTATTTTTTTTCAATTTTAAGATTTTTCAAAATTTTTCATAAATTTAGAATTTCAATTCAAGATAATTAATTAGTTTACTTTATCATTAAATATTAGCGGAAAAATAACAATGTTAGTTAGCTATCACAGTTTACAAAAAAATAAGTATTTAAAAAAAATTATTTCGAAAACAAAAAAACGTTTTCAATTTTGAATGTATGCAATTTTAATAAAAGTGAAGTAACAATTCATTGTCAAAAACCAATAAAAAAAAAAGAAGAAAAAAACTGGTCAAAAACTCAAAAAAATGCATCCTTAACAGCATTGAGGTTCACCTGCGTTTAGTCAAATGGTGGAAGAAGTCATTTTTTTAAGGAGAATATGTCTGATAGAAGTCACTGGCGGCCAAGTAAGGCATTAAGATGGATGAATGAATTGTTGAAATCCGTTGATGGTAAGGTTATCTCCTGTTCGGTGTGATGTGAATCGGAGGTTTGCATGAGGGCTTATTTGGGGAATGTTTCGTGGCTTTCTCTGATGTCTTCTTTCGATTTTGATAGTCAATGATGTTACGGATCGATTTTTCATTGTCTAGATTTCCGAAATATTTCCCAAGATGATACAAAACAGTTGCGATGTGATCCAAGACTCAACGACCGGCGATTTGATGTTCTCGTCGCATTTTACATTTCTGATGATCGCTGATTCTCGCTTACTTCTTTTTTACTCTGGCTTAGAAGCAGTTTCAAAAAACTTAAGGCAGAGCATTTCGTCTAAACAGATGCATTTGTTTTAGATCCGATCAACATTGTTTGGAATCCAGAATACGACTGTCCTTCTTTTTTCGGTCTCCTTCTTCGAGGTGGACGAAAATGCGGTGGGTAAACGTGATGCCTCCAGTATGCTCCAAGATGTTCTTTCGATGTAGATTGACGATCCGCTGAACTGTTGACTCTCTTGACAATCTCACGGTTTCTGTGTCCTTCTGTGTGCTGTAATCACTTCATCGCCTTCCTCGATTTCTCTCTTCCGGAATCCTGCATTGACAAAAAACTTTAGAAAATTTTGCTCCACAGATAATTCGGATCCGCAGAAAAATATTTATGTTCTATCGTCTGGAGAGTAGTGCTTTTATGGAGCTCCAGCTTCCAGATTAGAATGTGCTTATTAACCAATGTTTTCACAGGATGCAGGAGCGGAAACTGCGTAATTCGACACAACTGCCACTTGTCACTACATCAACTGAAAACTGAAATCATGAACAAAGAAGAACCAGAAGGAATACCGAATAAATAAATTGCTGAAAAATCTTATTGACTGCTGACTGCGTAACACATCGGAGCAATGACAAAAAAACGTGCAGATTCATGGCAATCATATCAGATCCAATAAGGTACAAATCAAAAATCAATCAAACTATAACAATACGACAATAACAAAAAGATCAAATTCAGAATTCGAAAAACAGAGAAAATCATGTTAAAATTAAAAAATTTTTAAAATAAAAGAAAACTGACAAAAAAAAATTTCGGCGCGGCGATTTTATTATGCAAGACCTTAACCTAAATTTACATCTGAAGTAGTATTCGTTATCACAGGTTATCTGCAAGTAGGTTAGTCCGGGACATTTTGGATCACACCACGTATCTTCCAAATTTCAGAGAAATTCGTTCAAGTTTGGCGGAGTTAGACAAAGTTGAAGTTAAGGCGATGTTTAAGGGTGATCCATTTTTTATGAAACAATCTGTATTAACACCACTACTGAATCCTGTCACACGTCAACAGAAGCGGTACAACAAGTCACGCGAAAGAACCGGAATTATTGTTGAAAGATTATTTGGTGTTTTAAAGCGCTGATTTCTTTGTTTGCATGTCGGTATGCGATTTCGTCCAGTTAGATGCTGTCGTATTATAATTGTAGCATCTATTCTGCATAATTTTATCATTACCAACAGAGAAGAGCAAAATAACTCTGACAACGAAGACACTGATGTTGAATTAGAATCGACGACTGAGAGTATTTCTGACGTCAGTGGCAGCCTTATTCGACAAAATTTTATTGATAGGCATTTTTAGATGCTTCGATGTATTGTTACTGGTAGCAGTGGATCGTTTCTTTCAATCTAAACATTGAATTGAAGACATATCATTTTCGATAGAATGCTTTTTTATTCAGCTTTTTTTACGTTAATGAGAAATACGCAGAAAAGTGCAAATAACACTTTTCGAAAATGTTCGAAATCAAAATATGCCTAACGAATCCTTTTAAATCCACTGATATGGTTAATAATGGCAAGAAAGATTTCCATCGATATGAAATCATCTAGATCCCATCTGTAGTCCACGAGCTAGGTCACTGAGGAAAGGTATGTGTTTATAAGCTGAAGAGCCACCACTCACAGAATTCACAAATTTTGAAAAATGAGTGCGGTAGAGTCAAATATCGTTCATTATCTAGCACAATTGGTGGCAAAATTCAAGGAAGAAATGTCTCAAATTTAATGATTAAAATAGACTGAGTGTCCGGATAATTTTTGATCGGTGTAATTGGAATAACATATCTGGTCAGTATAAAAAATAGCGCGAAAATTCGATGAAGCAGCCCTGGAATCACCCAGGAAATTGAAGCTGGAAATCTGGCCGCCACCCTGTATATATAAATATACATTCATCGAAAGTTCATTCTGCAAGTAAAGCGTATGAAACTTAATCTTTAAATTTCGGATGTAATGGCTCACTTCTTCGACATGGACCAAGATGAAACAAAAGTCATATTGCTGGATGATTGCGCCACGTTTTGGACTCCTTTTCCACAGTCATGCAAATTTTGCAAATAAAATCATGGATCAGTACTGGCCTTTTGGTTAGAGCATTGACTTAACGATTAATAAATTTATAAACCAGTATTTAAATATATCGGCAAGGCGATCGGGAAGACAAGATGTAGGAGTCTATTTGGAATCTATTAGGAATATTCATCCTCAGCTCATCCTTTTGGACAAAATTCCCTTACTTAAACATTAAGAAGCATCGGATGAGCATGTAGCATGCACTTTTGTAGGAATAATGTGATTTATGAGGCATAATATTCATATTCTATATTGTCAAGTTTTAGATGACATATAGAAAGATAAATTCTATGTATTTAACATTTGCACAATGTCTTTTAATTGTTTGGTCTTTTCTATGTGCCCCAATTCACGTTTATTTTGCATCTCCAATGTCATCGGTTCTGCCATCACACATTCATCTGTTAGGTGAAGTTCCTATGCATAGTAGTGAATAATGAATCCAACACAGATCAGTAACATTTATTGTTACTAATTCTATCCAAATAGTTAAATTTAGTTGAAATAGTCTTGTAGCCTTGCGATGATCTTAGTAGCATTTACGTTTTCGCATGCTTTTCCGATCTCAAGATATTTACGTGATGCCAACGTTTTTTACTTAGCTTTTAACATATGAAACGGATGAAATATCTGCACGTCGAATCAAGTTGTAATACGGCAAACAAGCAGCTGGAGAGTCCCTATTCTAGTTTCGCCTGTTTTTTCCACAAGTGATATGACATTTAAGATAATTTATGTAGGAATGCCTATTTCAGCCACTCGACAATTTGAGAAATGAAATACTCGCTAGCGTCAGGTCTGTGTTTGCAACTTTGTATAGCTCTAAAGAATTGGACTAGACGTACGTCCATATACAGGGTCAGTTGAACTTATTTCAGTTTGGTATTATATTTTTGCATATATCGAAATTTTCGATGGAGACTCATTGGACTACATTGAGCTTCTCGCATTGACTTACTGACTTCCATCTCACTTAATATGTAATATATTTGTTGGAGAATGACGTTTAAGGAGACCAACAGTTTTAGGAATATTATATACATAATCATATATACAATTCAAGGAAAAGACAGTTATTGTAACCAAAAGTGCAATTTCAATGAAGTTTCTAATTTCACAATCTGAGTCTTTCTAAGATTGAAATATCGCAGAATCTCAGCTTATGAAGGTCACATCATGACATCGCATGTTTTATTGAAGGTAATTCTTGTGAATAGTCGTATTAACAGACTTGAAGATGCGAACATGAGGTTACACAATTACACAATTGAGATATCAAGAGTGATAAGATTTCTCATCCTCGATTTATCTCATAATCGGAGGACACGTGGGTGATAAATTGTGCTATGCCTTCGTAAATTTATTGCGAAATCGAAATTGAACTGCGCAACAGCATCAAATAGGTAATTAATGTCAAGTCTGCAATAGAAGACCCACTTCCGAGTGTCAAACTTACAAATATGTCGCACCTACGCATGATTTTCAAATGATGTTCGATAATTACTGGGTATTTTGAAACGAATATAGAATTGAATGGATGGGAATATGCGCCTTTATTCCACGCTCACTCTTTAATGTTTCGAGCAACAGGAATCCAGATACTTCACACTCAGCAGCTGATTGAATGATTCAGGTCAGATCACATTTTGAAGTTGTGATCAAATAAGCGGAAAATTACTTTCCTCAGTTCAGTGTATCCTAGATCAATGTATGAGAAGTTCTTGAGCGCGAAAAAATCCTATTATTCAAGCTGAAGCTCAGCTTGCAATTAAAATGCACATACATGTGCTTGTACAATTGCATGTGGACGTTATTTTGGAAATTCCATATGATAGTTATCGAACTAAATTGATTTGTACAAAAATCACTTTACTAAATTAGTTATATATTCCATAGAAATATATTGTTTTTCTAAAGTGGACTAGAATGGACTCAAGGTCGCGGCACATCCTGGGTAGCTAATTTGGGGCATGAATCACCAATGAAAAGCTTAGAATTGCACATGTGACTAATCATAACCCAATGTGCATCTAAGTGTATCTAAGTGAAAATGCGTGAAATTTTTGTGCCACTAATATGCATTGCATGAAGCTTTACTTCCATTCTAGAGGTTTTATTATCATTGATTTATTTGATGCATTCAGATGCAATTCACATTCAACAATTTAAAAAAAGAAACGCAGCTTCTTATTGTATGTCCGCAAATATATCATGCAATTACATCATCAGAAAAGATGTGTATTCTGCACGTTGTGCACGAAGGACGCTAGTAGACCGAGATGAGGGACCAACCGGTTCACTTCGTGTTCCAGTCTCCTTAGCAAAGCCGTTAGTCGCTCAACTGCGTGTCTATCCGAGGTCTGGGGCGTTAATTTCGAAGGAGTTCATCTTTCCATGTAAAGGCTTCTAAGTCAGCCGAAATTCAGGGGGCACAAATGGGTCCCACCCTCCTATATTTCCCAAATCAGAAATTACAAAGACTTACATCAATGGTGCTCAGAAAGCGCTAACTATTTGAGAAAACTGAGTCTATGACACGCAGTAACTTTCACAAATAGAGAGACAGGAAGTTCAGAGTTAAACAAGGACTAAAAACACTGCCGCAACGAAGATTCCATGCCGGCGAAGTTAACTGCTGCAACGATAGTCGTGACGTCACCCGAGGAATTCTTGAGCGCGCCGGGCGAAAGAGGAAGAACGCCGATGCGAATGATGTGCGGGAGTTGGAAGCTAAGAAGAAAACAATGGAGGAAGTTGTTGGAGTGGAGCTGGCAGCGCACAGGCGGGCCGGGAGGGCAGAGCAAGAGATAAATTTTGCTCTGCTCTCTGATGAGTAATCAGTGGAGGACAAAGGCTAGAGATTCGAAGAAACAAATCACCGCACTCGAAAAAGAAATCGAGAAAAAGTGCATGAATCTCTTATCTTCGACTGAAAACCTGTGATGACTTATTCAAATTTTTTGCAATATGTAATTTATTAGCAAACATGCACATTTTCGCTCCTGAACTGCATGTTTGCCAATTCATGATTATTCCTAACTATTGTTTTTGATGCGCATTCAATATCCAGTAATATCACGCTCTACAAGGTCTCAAAGATCTCAAACGTGCACATTCACAAGCAGAGTTGGAAGTGGGTCAACGAAACTTGACTGACCCACGACCCACCTGACCCACTTGACTCACCTACCCCACATGCTGCAAGGGTGAATGATGTGCGTGCAATTTCCTTTTCTGGAATCATCTTTAGTTTCATTTTCATTCAAGATTCCATGTCTATCTAGGTAGAGGCCTCGTAGTATCAAAATTATTTTTAAGATTTGTTATGAAGATTCAAGTGTATCAGGTCACTTATCACATGATAAAAAGACATGCAACCTCATCAAAATTATCTTATAATCAAAGTTCATGTACAACAAATGCCATAAAGTTCTAATAAAATATAAACGTTTCTGTTTCTTTTTATAATGATTGACTATCTTTTTTGGTCTTTAACCTTAAGAACTCGGAGAGAGTAGTTTTGTTAGTGAGGCCCTACAGGACTAAATTTTCAAAATGTTACATTTTTAATAATCAAGGCTAGAAAATAAGAGATGCAGTAGGCCTAAAATCATTTATTCATGCATTTTATCTTATAATCAAAGTTCATGTACAACAAATGCCATAAAGTTCTAATAAAATATAAACGTTTCTGTTTCTTTTTATAATGATTGACTATCTTTTTTGGTGCCACCTCTTTAACTCGTAGAGAGAGGTTTTGTTAAGTTGAGGCCCCTACAGACTAAATTTCAAATGTTACATTTCTTAATCAAATGAGGCTAGAAAATAAGATTGCAGTAGGCCTAAATCATTTATTCATGCATTTATTATGTTAGATACTGCATGTGTGAAAATTATTTAACAAAAAATCGTCAAACTAATATTTTGTTGCTTCTGATGGCAATCGATTCAAGTTTCATTAACTTCCGCTAATGCTAGATTTAAGTAGAAAGTTGTATATTTGATGTAAGAATGATATTCATTGAAAAGCAAATTGAGTAAGCATGCACAACGCGTGAATATTGTTATAATAGTATTATAAATCAAGCTTACATTACATACAGATGAACTGATATATGTACGAGTACGTCGTGATAACAACCACTAGTGACATCATGTAAATATTCCTATTTTTATTGATACCAAATCAAAATATCAAAACGAAACTTTTTATTGATACGAGGTGACAAAAAATATCTCCTCACAGAGCTCTGCCGTAATAAGTCTCTGTGAAAGGGATAAGTCTATATCAACGACCATCGCATGAATTATCGTACGTATTTCAGATTATCATGTATCGAATGAGCAATGAGATGCATGATGCGAAAGTAGATTGAACGGCTAAATAATTTAGAAGTGAAGCATTTATATTGTCAAGATATTTTGATCAATTGCATATTTCGAAAATATTTAGTCTCTGATCAATCTTTACCGGGGATTTACCATTCTAATCTCTACCAGAGGATATTTTCTACGAAAGACCAACAAAATCAAACGAAACAAACAAAACGAGGGTCAGCTGGCATTGCAAGAAAAATTTCAAGATGAATAGAACTTCTGAATACTTGACTTCTTCAGCAGCTGTACCTCTGAAATCAAGGTCACACATCATTGAGTATCGTCAGACATAGCGACAGAGAATCGAGCAGACACAATTGTACTCAAACAACTTCTCTCCAACCAAAATCTCTCAGTAGACATCAGCAATTGTTTTCAAGCCTTTAATTTCTGTGAATTCCGTCCCCCTTTCGAAACTGTATGAGGCGTGTGAAAGTCAATAGTGTTGCATATTTTCACAGTATGCATCCATCACCCCTTTCAATGGCACTGACTCAATCATTTTTCATGAATGATTAGAAAGCGAATAAATAAAGTTTACTGTATTTGAGATTGTCAAATCTATCATGGGTCAAACTGGTTGGAATTGGGTCAGCGAAGTCTGACCCACGACCCACCTGACCCACCAACTTTTCGGAAAAACATGACCCACGCGATTTTGCGACCCACCTGACCCATGACCCATGACCCACGACCCACTTCCAACTCTGTTCACAAGAAGACATTTTTCTCCGCAAAATAACGATATTTTCCATTTTGTGTACGTTTAACTTTCTAGTTATCCCGGGAATTTTTTAGAAAGGCCCGGGAATCCCCCAGGAATTCATTTACCGAAATCTGGCCGACACCCTGCTATAATCTAGTTTGCATCAATGACCTGTTGGCGCTTATTGAAGAAGAAACGGTACATAGCGGTAATACAACAAAGAAGGGTGAGCCGAAATAATTATATCCAAAGATGGTTGCATGGATTCATCTCCTCAAAGGTAAGTTTTCATTGTATGCGTCCATTATTGCGACGAATCTCTTATGACTAAGATGTCGCAAATAGCTTTAAAATGCACAAGTAGGACTCGAAAAGCATGCTTTAATAACAAAATATGATTTTATTTTATCATTTTCATGTTTTGAATTTTAGCTACCTATTAAATGAATCTTAATGATCCTTAAAGTCTGTGTTAGTGTATGAAATAGACTATAGATAATCATTAGTAAGTTTTGTATGTGCGTCGTGATAATTGCATCACGCTCTTGCAAATATCTATTTGCGATAACAATTCAATGTTTTGGTGGTGGTCACCTCCACACATCCGCCTCCTTATCCACCCCCACGGACAGAGGATTGGAGCTCATGGGATTAATTGTAGCACTATCTTTTCTCGCAGTAAATGAAACATGTAGCAGCTATCAACAAATAGTATTTACTGCTGGTTTTCAAACTTCCGAGGTCGGTCGGTTTTGTATGTATCTTTTCAGAAAACTGCGGTGTACCTGTATGCAATTAAAACCCATTTCTTTTGGGATACTTTATTATATGTACTTTATGTGTTAATATTGTTCTGTAAATGTACAGTGATATGTGTACTGTACATGTGCATTTACGCAATGCATGTATATTGTAATTAAGCAAGAAATGCGCCTATAACGGATGTTTGCAATCATTTATTGTATTCTAGACAACGTTAAATGTATATCATTAAGACGGATTAGATGAATTCATTACAGACCTACAGTGTACACAAACTTATATTCAAGTGTTTCATCGCATAATCCAACTAAATGCTTCAGAAATCTTAAAAAGACAACGAAGTAAATGAAATATGAATAGAAGAGCATATCTAAGTTCAAAATTCCCTTAAGCTTTTGACGAAATTGATCGTCAAACAAAACGATTGTTTGAATTAGAGGATCTTGATACACGACTTCAGTGATGAAGGTAATCTCCATAAAAAAGCATAAACGGAAAATTAAGAAGAGCGTTTTGAGCAGCGATTTTCTTTACCTTGTAGCCTATTCACTGCTAGTGAATGAGATTCTTAGAATGTCCAGACATGCTGGAATAGTAATTCACAGGGCTGCTTTTAGAATTCGAACACCGTTTGCCGTTAGTGGTGATTTTTACGGTAAAATCTAACAGGCGTCGGTCATTCTCGCTTTCTGATATGCAGTACTATTTCAAACTATACTTATATGCTTTCACAGATATGTAGCTTGCAAACACTTTACACCTTGGGTGAACCTTTGAATCCTGTTTTGTCTAGTCGACATGGTCTTCGATATTTTCGACAACACAGGGAAGAGATGATTGAGGTCCACTTCTTTCATTTTCAGAGAATTTTATGGTTCCCATCAATGTGCTAATTAGTGCAAGAACATCATTTTGCTTTCATTTTTACAAACACCATTATGTAGAAATAGAAGTAAGAATATGTGAAGAATATGTAAGAACTATGTGAACCATTACGTAGAAAATGCAGACCTGCAAAGTTACCTGTTACACCGAAGTTTCCATAATCTGAACTGGCAGTCGATTTAGGTGCGATTCAGGTGCAGTCAGGGTACTTGCAGTGGACTTTGAAAGGGCTTTCGATCGCCTTCCTCATTCGACCATATTGACAACTGCAATCACTCAAGGCCTTCCTAAACAAGCAATCAGGTGGTTATAAAGTTATTTATCTGAAAGACGACAATGCATCCATCTGTCTTCATCTCTTTCTGCGTGGTTCACTACCCAGTGGAGTGCCACAGGGTAGTGTTTTGGGCCCCCTACTTTTTTGTTTGGCGTCCTCTGCCCTTAACCCCTGACTGCTACCAAGAAATTTGACAAGAGGCTGTGTGGTGCGGATGACTAGGTATTCAAGTCATAAGGATGATTCCGTTACATGCGACTTGACGAGTCCTCCTTCGCGTGCTGTAATTAGCTGATAAAGCAAATATAAGAGTGGAATAAAGAAGTTTCAAGCTGTTCGAAGATTAAGATCGGCGCTGCGGGGAAAATGAAAATTATACAATTGGCAAACATATTCAGATGATGTATGCATAGGTTGAACATGGGTTGAACGATTTATGAAGGATGATAAAGGAAGAGATTCATAACAGATAAATTGGACAATAAAGTGGTCGAGTAAATATATTTTATTGAATACAATTAACTATGTTCGCGATACTTTGATGCTTTCTTGAATAGCGGGGCAACATCAATGAATGGCAACAATAAGATTTCGCGGTATCAAAGTAAACAAATCTATCTTCTCGATGCAAGTAAGTAAACAAGAGTATGATTTCTCAAATCTCTATTATTTCTCTTAGTGAATGATACTGAGCTCAGTATTGTCAACAGTTGTCAACAGACTCTTTGTGTTCAACAGACTTGGTGGTTTATGTTTTGATATTGAAACACTAGATGACATGCCACGCGTGATTCACGCGTAATTACGGAACACCCCAAACATCCGTGGTTAAGGACATTCTATTCTTCTACCCGCGTACATACACGCTGCACTAAGAGTCAGAAATCACTTGATCTGATGCTGTTAAAACATGGGAAATGTTTATGAATACGCGCGGGTGAGCGTTTTTTCTAGTTTGCGCGTCGTCCACGGTTGTCTGCGTTGCTGCTTGAAACACTAAGATGAAACGCTAAGCATGTTCTGTCTTCCCTGAGCATGAAATTGAAGTCCTATCACATTGTTTAGCCTCTGATACATGCAGACACATGATGCGATCGATACTTGGACTTGGGACATAAAATATATGCCGATAATTGGTTCAACAGTCTGCTCCTCGCAAATTTTCTTTTGAACAGAAAAACTTTTTTGATTGGGACTATTGATTGGGTGATTGGACCAACAGAACCAGCCCAAAATCATTTATACGCACATCACAAGAAAAAGTATTGAAATCACCAGCGTTAACTACACGAGGTGATGACTGATGTTCAAGAAAATGACACAACAACTCTGCAGAAAGATAGAAACGTCATCAATCTCAGCAATCCGTAAATTTGGTGGAATGTACAATGCAATTACACTCATGGATGGATCTGCTGTGATTAAGGATACATATTCAGTAGTTAATGGACAGTTTGGAAAATGAAAACAAGTATGGGAAATGTGATTATGAACGTAAACACAAAACGCCTTTCTTCCCATTACTTCTGACATGAGGGATTGACTGTGAGTAGTCTGCTAAAGAAATCTCATAATTGCTGACAGAGCCACTCAGCCATGATTCAGTAAGGGCAATAATATTAGGACTTATAGATCGGGAAAATAAATGGAGATCATCAATATTAGGACGGAGTGACCGCATGTTTGCAAGCAAAAAGGAAGGATAAGACTCATTAAAAGACATTACCGAAAATTTTGCTGTTGAAGTATGCGGGGAACAATATTGCCATTTCGCATGAAAAAGTTATTTCCATTTTCATTTTCTTCTTTAGTTCTAAATGAAGATCCCTTTGTTGCACTTGCTGTGTCTTAGTCAAGTCTTGATTAATAAAGATCTGCTTGTGTAACTCATGAGTATTGAGGAATCTTGACTTTTTCAAAGTAGACCATTTTTCCTCAACCGATCGATATTTCACAACAAGTAGACGACAATCACTTTTACCTGGTTTGTCAACTCGCTTTTGCCATTCTGGAGAAAAATCCTGGATGTTCAAAATACTAGTAATCGATGTAAGCTGATTCAAATCATGGGAACCCCATGAAAGATGAGATTTTGACGACGAGACATTCTATCACTCATTTCAGCATGCATATCATCCTGCTTTGACATCACCGCTGGCTTGAAACTTTCATGCTCAGTTTTTAACTCGTCATATAGTGTGGCCAAGCGGTCACATTTAGTCATAGTAGCATTGAATCTCTCTGTTTTTGGATCTGGCATACAATTGATTTTATCTGCTACTAGCTTCACAATAGCATCAGACACTGTAAATAGAATTATTAAATATTGAGTTGCATCCTCAATTAAAAAATGGAAAAATGGAGGTGCAAGTTCCACATTTCGCGGCCTGTCCGAACCCAGAGATTCTTGGCACCCCGTTCTAGAACAGTTCTGCCCGCCGCCGTAGCCAGTTGTTCCATCACTGTTGGGTATTGGGAGCCAGTGTTGAGGTGAATGAGTCGTAGTTGGGGTTTGAGCCAATACATGCTCAAACGACATGCTCATGGCGAGTTGGCATGGGATTCTTACATTTACTGCCAAATTTGCCATAGACTTTTTAGAATTTCTAAAAAGTCACACGAACTAAAATTTTGTAAGCCTTTGATCCCTTGAAGCTGACTGTGACAACCGAAATATTGGGTAGAATACAATATAAAAGACAATAACATACATGTATATCTGCTGCACCTTTGGCTCTCATTGCATTATTCTATTTTGTACATAGTACTTAATCAGTTTCGACGCACCCTCACTCATGAAAAATTGGACCTATGCATTGTTAGGCACAAATCTTAGATGCATTCAGAATTCCTTCTCGGATAATAACAGCCGAGATTTCAGCTATAGATTCCCTACATTACCTATATTTGTTACTATACTTCCAAGTAAGTAACTGTATCATTGTTTTCAGAAAAATAGCGGAAAATGTTTAAATTTTCCACATGAGTTGTAACGGTTTTTCTGAATATCTGAGCTGTTTTGTCTTCCCTAAATGTCAATAATTTTTAATGCTTAACAGCCAACTGTCCCGCTTATGGATTTGAATAAAGATTTGGATAGATTGTTCAAGAAGCTGCTCGCAATATTTACGTCACACAAAATGTGTTGTATTTACATGCCTTTACAATGCTCTAGATCTTCTAACTGACAATACAATTAATCTGCATAGAAAAGCAAGTCGTGTGTTGACACGGAACTGATTGTAATCATAGGAACATAACTTAATAACATGCAGTGTGAGACAAGGGCAGTAGGTAAGTGGACAGCAATCAATAAATATTGCCATGGCAACCCACGGCCACAGGAGCAATCGCTTGAATGGCCAGAGCCGCCATGAAACAAAGCACACTTATGACATCGGATCTACACAAAATCTAAAAGCGCTCTCTGACACCTGAGAGGTCACATGCGTTGACAAGTAAATGGTGAGCAATAGAGCTCTCGGGCAAAGACTTGGATCGAGGAGGAGCACTCCTCCCTTCCAGCAACCACTTGGGTATATGCTCCTTGACCCGTTCACCCTTGTGTTCTGATTTTAGCTGTCACTTTGTCTTGAAATATATGAATCGATCCTTTGCACTTGCTTTTCCATACAAATTGTGCAGCTGGTCGCATTTCTTCAAGAATACAATTAATCATTCAGGAATGAATGGTCGACATCGACCGGCTTCAACCCTGCCGGGTACATTTATGAATGTGATGAGGGAGAGAGAGAGAAGTGTTCTGCATTTAGTCCGGCAGCCAGAACGAGTTTCTGCAAGGAACGAGGCCGAAAGTGAGACTTTCACAGAATGAAGCACAACCTATGCCTACTACGAATCGGTGCGTCTACCGAGTTCCAATGCCGAGTTCTAGTGAGTTCCTCTCCATGTCAGACAGGATCAAAGAAAAACACATATAAATTCAACACAGATTGCAGTTTTTGGCTAAAATGAAATTTTCTATGTTTTCTCTGATTAAGCGAAAAGTCCTAAGCCCAGAGCAATAGTTTTTGGCATGGAATGTCTTCAGGTCACTTCCTTTTCATGTTCAGATACCCTTATCTACGAAGGTACACACACACACACCTAGATTTGGCGAGCCTCTTAATGTCGGCAAACACAAACATTTTGAGCAACTTTATCCACTTTCAACCACATTCCAACATAAATTGCCGATTAGATGCATGATAAAAGCACGTGCACATTATAGGAAATGACCTGAAGACATTCCATGCCAAAAATTATGACTCTGGGCTTAGTACGTTTCGTTTAATCAGAGAAAAGTCAGAAAACATACCAAATTTCATTTTAACCAAAAACTGCAATCTGCGTCCCATTGGATTTATATGTGTTTTTCCTTGATCTTGTCTGACAAGAAGAGGAACTCACTAGAACTCGGCAGACGCACCAATTCTTAGCAGGCTTAAGTTGTACATCATTCTGTGAAAGTCTCACTTTCGGCCTCGTTCCCTGCAGAAACTCTTTCTGGCTGCTAAAGTACTAATTGCTAATTGCTATACTATACTACTTGCCATGCTATGCCATACTAATTGCTAAAGTATTTAATGGGTCACGTCGAGGTCAGTAAGATGAACCAAGCGACCCAATCAGGTAAAGGGAGTCACTACTCTGCAGCAGAGATGTGCAACAGCAGTGAAATGTAACTTTAACCCAAACCACAGTTTTGAATCCTAGCTCGAACTCAACCCGAAAAATCATTGATTGCATTTCCTCATATTTTAGCTTGAATCCTTGTGAAGTAGACAAATAGAGTGGCATTTTTAATTCGATTAATTGGAGGCAATCACAAATCAAGTCGACATAAAATGCAGACCGATCGCGAATGCAGATGTAGTCAATAATTGCGATGATGATAGAAAATAATTGCGCAATTGAAATTCAAAAAGTTACATTTTTGTCAAAATCAAAGAAGGCAGATGATGTCACTTTCTAGGAGAAAATCATAAAACATGTGGCGAGACGAGATAGTCTGTCCAAGTATCGTTGTATCGTTGTATCGTTGTATAGCTTGATACAAGATCAAATGTGGGATGTAAAGCGTTGGCTTGTCCGGCAAATGGGAAAATTCAGTCTCCATCGCTCCAGGTTTCAAGAAATCCGGAAAATGACAGTACAGCATGTCATCAAGCACGTGAAGGCTTGCTTCTTCCTTCGCTCATTGAAAGACGGAAAGGATGAATCCTTTACATAATTGCATAATTTTCCACATAACAGCTTGTGCGAACGTCGCTGTACTCTTTCTAATTTTTCTGAGCACAGAAATGTTCATAATAACAGGATGACAGTGCTACACCGAGCATGTAGTTACTGTATAGAATAGAATAGAATAATGTATATACGTATTTACCAAATGAAAATCAAAAAGTTCAAGCATCAAGATAGTATACAGATCATGAAGTAACAGCAGAAATGAGATCAGTCAATTCATTGATTACCAACGTTGACATAATAACAAAACAATTTTGTCTCAAAGATGTTCGACAACTTTTAGTCTCTTAGAGTCATAACACGGTACAATGGAGTATAAAGGGTGATTCTCAGCTTGACATTTGTAAAACATTCATCGGAAGGCCACCAAACGTTCTTCATGAAAAGTTGACGAAAAGTTTCTACAATTACATTGGAATGGGCATATCAATTTACGCGATCGATAAAATTTAAAGATTCAGTGTCTAATATGCCGAATAAGCATGTACAATACATCAGAACACTTTGAATACAAACGATAGATCGTCATGATTTAGTATGTTACGTAGGATCTTCAACATGTACAACCTTTTTGAACAAATCTTAAAAATATTTCGAAAAGGATCAACCCAAGTAAGACTATCATTCCAGACGACACCCAAGATCTTCAACTGATTGTTTCATAAAAAATGGATCACCCTTAAACATCGCCTTAACTTCAACTTTGTCTAACTCCGCCAAAATTGAACGAATTTCTCTGAAATTTGGAAGATATGTCAGTTGTGCTTACTAATATCATTGTTGGAAATTTCAAGCATGAATACTGAGTTGTTTTCCTGTTATAGATAAAAAAGTAGTAGATAATTTGATCTTCATTTAGCAATGTTACACAAAATCATACCTCACTCTTATAAAATTACATTTGTTTCCTTTGTTATGTAATATGTTGTTCTACAAGCCAAAAGCTATCAAGCAAAACAAAAATAAAGAAAATCGGTCAATCAGAGCCAGTATAGCACCATTATTCATCAACAATAATGTAACTGCTACATGTGATTAACTGGACTTCATGTTCCATAGCTTCCTGACTTCGTTGCGGTGGTGTTGGCAGCACTCCTGATTGCTTTCAGCTAGAAATCTATCTCTTACCGGTTGAAAACAATACAAAGCACAAATGAACAATAACAAGATCGCATTCACAACAGGTTTTCTTTGCGAGCTACAAGCAAGCGACTAAATGTCCCTTACACAAATGTGCATCGATGGCATAATGATGATTTTCGACTCTATCGTAAAGAGTGCTCTGGCCGTCCACGCAAAACATCCAAACGTAGAGACCGCCTAATTTTGAGATTTGTTAAAGTTGATCCAAGTCTCTCGTTAACTGAGATGGCTGCACTATACTCGTTTATTTCTAAGTCCACTATTCGTAGAAGACTTATTGAGTCGAATTCCAAGAGCTGTAAGAGGCCCTCTCAGATCGAATTATCAGATCAGCATACAAAAAGACGTCTCAGATGGGCAATGAGTCATTGTCACTGGCGAAATCAATGGGATCGGGTTGTCTGGTCTGATGAGGCATCAGTCCGTCTGAAGTATAGTGATGGTCGATTGAGATTATAGATACAATCTGATCAGAAAATTCCGAGACATTTACATCGTCCCCGGGTACAAGGTGGTGCGACTCTACTGATTTGGGCTGGCATTTGGACCAATGGCCGCTCTGAACTTCACATGCAGCAAGGAACCATGAATTCTGAACGCTATGTGAATGTTTTACGAATGAACATTGGCCAAATGACAGATCAACTTGGTTATTTATGGATGATAATGCTACGTGTCACAGGAGTAGTAGAGTCAACTTATGCAAGTCTCAATTAGGGCCTAGGACATTATCCTGGCCAGCTCGTTCTCCTGATCTGAATCCCATAGAAAATGTATGGAGTATTCTAAAACGTAACGTTCGTCGCTCACTGCTACCTACAGATGGCGTATCACAACTTACGTCACTGCTTAAAAGATAGTGGAGAAAGTTAGATCAGTCAAAAATCAACGATATCATCGAATCAATGCCTAGACGAATTGGTAATGTCATTGACAATAAGGGTAGGGCCACAAAATATTAGCTTCTTAAGAACCGTTACTGTATCATAGCTTGTCAGATTATATAAGGACATTTAAATATATTAGGGACATGAAATAACATGAAAAATGCTTTCTGTATGTTTTATTTAGTCAAATGTTTTAGTCAATGTTAGTTATCAATTTAGTCAATGTTATGTTTTATTTAGTCAAATTTTAGGATGATCCACTTTTTACGAAACGGACTATAAATCCACTAATGGTGAATTTGTGATATTTATTCTCTAAGGCCTATAAGTAAATTTTGCAGTTGTATGTAGTGGTATAAACACCCACTATACGTAATTTTCTTATCACATGGCTGAATGTATATTTAGCCTTTGTCTTAGCAAATATTTACATGTACCGGTGTATACATGTGGTATTGATAACTTAATGTAATATTGATAGGAGGAATACTTAACCGTACTTTCCTAAAGTGTATTGACTTCCAGTTATTCATTGTATACATGTACAAATACATGAATGCACATGTAAATGTACTTAGACATGCGAATTAATTTCATTTAAAGAAACGTTGCAAAAAAAGGAAATTGATCTTGGCTGACTGAATATAATATTTTGAAGTTTACATTTGCTTAGATAATGAAATTGATTGCGGCTTGCCTTTTCGCAACGCTTGTTTAAATGATGATATGATGCCCAATTTCATCAATATGTTGATGATATACATCTACATGTACATGTATATGAGAATAGACGCAGTTTCTTCGGCGGCTAACAATATAGGCACAGTCGTTTTCTTAATCCTATTTTCTTATGTTGACGTCCTATCATATTGCCGATTGTGTACATGTAGGCTCCACATTATTAATCATGACATTTAGACACCATCAACCAAGAATGTATGTATACATGTAGCTGCACTGCCTGTGTGCGTGCCTGTTGCTGTAGCAACAAAAAGTAAATGAATACGTAAAACCATAGAAATCAGATACTATACTATATAAAGGCTAGAAGGGTCATTGTGTTGAAACCGCCTATCCCGACGTGGGCAGGAATTGTTCGGGACTCCGAGCAGCTTTAATTCATTTTTAAAATGATAACCCACGTGTTTTACAGCTGTTCGCAGATGATTGCGCCCGTTAAAATTACAGCGGTAAATGGGTTAGCGACCGTAAATTCCATGAGTTAGCGTTCTATTTTGTCATTGAACCGTAGAGGTGAAAGCATAATTAATTTTTATAAGCAACTAGACTTGTTTTATGCTTAAATAGACACACACCGGTTTGTATTTCGCCGCATCTGAGTGCTACATGAATGAGTGCTACAATAACTACTAACTCAAGCCGCCTAGAAGAAAGTATGTGATGTGACATTTACAATTATCAATAATAATTGTAGCAGGAGCACCGCTATTCACATATTTTTAGTGATAGTTTGACTTTAATTCACCCATACATGTTCTGAAATAATAATTAGCGGAAGGTGTCAATGGATATGACAGGTTGCAAAAGTCAGATTGATTATCTCTACTTAGACATCTATAGGCATCCAAAAATTCAACTTGATGATCTTAATTTAGCCTAGACTTGAAGCAATTTGTGAATTTTTAATAGATCAATTAGACACGCGTTAATCTTAAATATATCTCAGCCCTGTCAATAGCATGAACAACCTTGTTGATTAGACTGAGACTTTGTAAGAGCCACCAATACCAATAGAATTGGTCGTGGTCTTTCTGTTATAATATCCAATGCTGTCGATTTTATGTGGGAAGTGACAAAATATAGGCCTATAATGTTAAATGAATGTTTAGGAACTATGGTTTTGATAATTTATTACTTTCGGGTCATGCAAAACCCATATTGTACCTACTGCAACCTAGCAACTGATGAAACCAGTTTACCAGATGAAACAGTTGATTTGTAACACATGTTCTGCGAAGTCAACAATGATAATAAAGATGCTTACGCGAATTAATTAGGGACAGATTTTGATTGCAAAGATACTGTCGTGAATCAATGTGGTACAGATTTTGATGACAATTAGACACCCGCATGCTGTTGTTGCCTACCACCAATAAAAATGTCTAGATGCACTTTGATAATAAGTAACTAAATACATGAAAGAAACAATTTTAGGGGAATTACTTTACGTAGATAATCCAATTTTTGTTTGCAATCGGAAAAATAACGAGTGTTCTATGTTTCTACTACCGTGCACTTCCGAATACCGATCAAAGGAGGTCCATTCCTGAGAAGCACAAGTCTAATTCTAACATGTTCAATACCAAAAGACACACTTATGAAAACCTCCAATTTAATGACTGTCAAGATATGTCATCTTTTCAAAAGTCGAGGGTGGGAATCCATTTAAATTGCTGATGCCAGTACATCACCAACACAAACCGATGTTTTTCACTGTTGACTCCGTTTGTCATTGCAATCAACTTACAGCATACGAAGGGTCAGCGGGTTAGGTTATCAAACTTAAGTCAAGACAAGGGTTAACAGTTCAGGCGCTTGGACCTATGTTAAACATGAACACCTTTATCCATTCTTAGTAAACTGTTCTTTGAAGTTTCATTCATTAGCCTGTCATGGGTTTGACATTTGTCAGTTTCTACTTGTTGTGTCTACAATTTTCATGCACTTGGTTCTTGACAAATATTATTATTAATCGACAAAAATGATATGTAGTCGCATAAAACCAAATTTGCACATGCATATATGCTGACATACCCAGACTTGCGTTGTAACTGTTGTGTTGTAGTTGTTCAATTTTGAAAGTTCGTTTATACACCATGACAGAATTTACAATCATATTGATGAAAATGCCGATGATGATTTTGTAATTAGCTATTTCCAATAACGGAAAGCTGCGAATTGTTGATTGTAACAACAGCGTCGACTTTTTCATGTTCAATGAATAAGTTCAGTGAATAATTCAAATTAATGTAGCGCGATGAAGAATTGCATTGAATGAGTACATAGAAAGTTGAGTATCAAAACATGAAGTTGAGGTCTAAAGAATATATTTTCCTGGAAGAAGAGTGAGTTTTGTTGTCTATTAACGGGATAGGGCAACACTTATGAACAAAATAAAGCTTTCCGCAATGTGATAGCCGCATGTTCCTGTACTATCTGCTACCGGGTATGTAATTGTCTCACCAATTTCCCAAATCGATGAGGTTAGTTTGACATCTGTTTAAGCTTCGGAATGTGATTCCGATGTAGAGTGTGAATATCATACCGGAATGAGTGGCATTTTGAGATAGCTACATGCTTTTGTAGCTTTCAACTTCCGGATTCATGTAGGTGCAACGACTTCAAACCTCCCTTCCAGAACACCTACGGATTTAAAACGTTTTTGACATATTGACGATGAAAGAATGGTCGCTGATATATTTACCAACAAGGACAAAACAGTGTAAAAATGCTTGCAAAAAACTAAAGGTAGTTATGTCCTTTTCTGCATTACCAACACAGATTCCCTCTGCATGGTTGACATCTCCAAAGTGATCTGGAGAAATGCATCGTCAATGAGGCCATCGAGCGAGGTTTTCACCATGATTAGTTGAAAAAGAAAAGGATCAGCTATATGGGAAAACGTGAACGAGTTTGATTTCTCTCATGATGAGGCTGTGGAACCAGCTCTGGTGGCTGATTCATGCAGTCCTTTTCGAGAGCGAATATCTCTGCATGTTACGTTCCACATCAGACACTGACTCCATCTGGCCGCTTCCCATCGCCATTGTCCATTCCAAACTAGTTCGATAATTGGCGAAAATCCGCATTTTTCCAGTGCTCTGAGAATAATTTCATTCATGGCCCGAGTCTCCGGCACTATATCGACAAGATAGTGTGTGCAGTCCATATTTACCATTTACGTCACCGCAATTGCAGGGGAATTTTCAGCAAACTGCTGCACCTATGAGAAGTGTCACCGCTATTCGAGTGGTGTCACTATCTATTATTGCTGACAATACTTGAAACTGGAGTCACATGAAGCTATGACCCACTCCACACAGATTGTGCTGCTGAAAGCGACCTAGAATTTTATTCCAGGCACGTTGAAATCGTCAGTATCATCATGTTATAATCTATGAACGCGCCACAAAAAGCGACTTGTGTCGAAAACAACTTTACTATTTGGAGGTATCTGCAAGAGAATCAAACCTATTTACAGATTCACATTGAAAACACATTACAATTCCAATTTGCTTACCAAACTTATTATGGAGGCGACAAGAAGCAAACTACTTCGAAGAGCAACAAATAGACATTTGAAATTTAGACATAAGCACTAGGATGAGTCATAGAGAAATAAGCAAAAATATAGGAATTAGCATTACAGTGCAACCAAAATACAAGTCATAAGAAGTCAAGCAAACATAGAAATATTACTTCAAGGAGGCAAGCAAGCTGGAAAGTCGAATGCACCCTCCACAATCTCCACAAAGCTCAGTCCATCGTTGGTTGAAATGTGAAATACAGTCAGACAAAATTTCAGTGAATGTTGCATAACAGGCGGTTATAAGTGATACAGAAGATGGAACTGTCATGAAGGTAGTTCCAAGAATTACAAAAGATAGAATGAACGCTACTGTGATTTTTTTCAAATTTAGCTGACAAGGCAGAACTTAAATCAGTAAAAAGTGGTGCTCTACACTGAATCATAGGCCAGCTGCGAAACAACTGCAGTGATCATAAATACATACAGGTTCTCTTTTTTTGTGAAGTTACGATAAGCCACTGTTAACTCGTTAGATCAGGGGCTGCACAACTTGTTTTCGTTTAGCAATATTTGAGTAAATCAGTGGCGGGACACTTTCATATTTCAGTTTAGATTCGTGCAATTTTTTCAAGCAGCATTCATACGTTGCAATTCAATTGCCTTCACTTAGATTAACTTAAGTCTCAACTTCAATTTCATTCATGCATTATCTACAAATGATTTAAATTTAATCCATGCTGTGTGTTGCTCCAATTATGGAAGTTAGTGTATTTGTGTTGGAGTTGAAAGACTCCACTCCGGTGCTATGGGAGTTCGAATACAAATGCCGACTCGACTGTGAGCAGCTACATGAACTGCTGCACAGATTCGTAAAACTGGTTAAGCATTAAGATGATGAACTGATTCTTTAAGTAAGTAAGTGATATGACTAGTCATTTACAGGATTTATGATTAAAATTTCACATTTGTGGAATTTGACTTGGAAGACATGGCTATCTTGGATGGAAACTATTTCCACTACTTGAAACTTTGCGTAAGGATACAAAATCGTCTGAAATTAATGTTTAGAACTCGTAACTTAGTGATTGGAATAGTCATTCACATGCTTGTGATGAAAATTTTGCACTTTTTAGAGCTTGGCTAGGTAAAGATCTATATTGGACAGAAGCTGTTTCCAATATATAAAGCTTTGTGCATGGACATGCTATTGCCCGAAGCATGGCCTGAAGATTTAAAAACTGGCATGCTGAAGCCATCAATATCATCATGTTATAATCTCCACAAAGTTGGGTCCATCGTTGGTTGAAATGCGAAATGCAGGCAGACGAAATATCCGTGAATGTTGCATAACAGGCGGTTATAAATGATACAGAAGATGGAACTGTCATGAAAGTAGTTCCAGGGAAAGTAGAAAGCAAGAACTTTCCATCGGTAGTTAAGCAGAACAAAAACTTGGAATCACTATTCCAGGAATTACGAAAGATGCAATGAACGCTAGTCTGATTTTTGTCAAATTTAGCTGACAAACCAGCACCTAAATCAGAAAAGTGGTGCTCTACACTGAATCATTGGTCTACTACGAGACAAATACAGTGCTCATAAATATATGCAGTTCTCCCTTTTTGTTAAGTTTCAGCAACCCACTTTTAACTTGTCATATGTACTTAACTAGTCGGCTGCTTCATTTCCCGACAGTTTCCTATCTCAATGAATTAGACAATCGCTTAACTAGTAATTCATCGCCAAACTTCAATACAATCCTTTTAAAAAAAATCATCAGTCTGAACAACATGTTGATAAGTCAGATAATTTCTTTGGCTCCGTATTCTCCAATGATGACATTCCCGATGTCTTCACTGCATATTGCGGACACAATTACGCACCAGTAGAAGCGACTGTCCCAGTAAACATGTGACGTCAGCGGGATGTCATGACGACGTCATTCCAGGATGGCCCACGTACGTCTTATTTGACAGTAAAAAAGACGTCACAGCGGAAGCATCACAGGACGTCAGTATGACATCCCGCCGGGACATCCCACGTACGTCACAGCGGAACTCTCACAGGACGTCAGTCTGACATCCCGCCGGGACATCCAACGTACGTCTTCAAAGTGCTCCTACGAGACGTCATAATGAGTCACTTGACATCGTGACAGACATCCCATTACCATACTTAAAACTAGTTTCAATCATTTACCCAATTATGAAGATAGCGAAAACATTGGAATCATCTGTGTATAATTATATTTTCGCAAATTATCTAAGTATTTCTGTTTGCATACACGTTCCACTTGAGACAAAAGCAGACGCTGATAAATCACGGATCCTTCTTCGATATTCCATTGACCTTTTGTAAGCACGACGTATACCTGAAGTAAGAAACAGCAAAATTTTCATTAGATCACAAAAATTACATACACATAGGCATACATATACAACGCTCAAAAGAGAAATCACTATATTAGAATATCAATTTCTAATATGATGAAATTGCTCATCAGAGGTATCGAAATGCATGCCTATTGAATTTGAGTCACCGTAGAGAAGATGCTTCGACATGTAGGCATATAGGGCCTACATTGAATATGAACAATATATAATTCTGCATAGTTCGTAAAATTTCTTTCATTGACATGAGGCACAACTAATCCAAAATAAAAGTTTCTTCATGCTTGTTGCCTAAAATCTAGAGGCTATCGAAGCTAAATTATAAATTGAAGACATAATTAGAAACTAAAATTTAGAAAAACATACATTTTAAAATTCACATTGTCATTATATTTTGAATGCATGCAATGCTCTGCATCTGGACAGGGATACAGTTTTTGATATATTTTTGATTTTTGACCATCTTCGGATATTTATCGCCTGTAAAATTAGATCATGAATTTTAACATGATTTTGCATTAATACTGTACAACCCAATAAAATTTGACATTCATATCTTTAATGATGAGAGAATTCCTTGTTTAGATAGTGTTTCCTCTGTTTTTCAAGCAAATGCGGGACAAGCGACCATCATCTTCCGGCTATAGGCTAATTTATTTGCACACAATTAATTGCACAATCATGATAAAATTAATCATCATAATTATCAATAAATAAAAAAAAGCCACTAGATTTATTTTGATAAAATTAAAAACTAATTCTTGCACAATGTCTTTCGCCCAATCTTATTTAAGTATAAACGTGGACTGAATATAAAATACAATCCTTTTGTTCATTCAATCCTTTTGTTCATAGATTCATTGCTGTAGAAGTATGATTTCAGATTTTGTATTTTATATTCAATCCTGCATGTTTGCACTTGAATAAGAATGAACGAAATGCATCGTGCAAGAATTAGTTTTTAATTTTATCAAAATGAATTTAGTGGCTTTAGTTATAAGCTGAGTAAAGGGTAATCATTTTTTAGACATCATAATTATCATCAAATAATAAACGTTTTGTTCTATTTACAACATAATACAAACATAACGTTTTATTATAATTAAATCGAATACAGGCCTATTTTATGTAGCCCAGAATGTGTTCCTAACCTTACAAATATGCAAATTATAATATTGTCATGTTTGCAACCATTTCATAAAAATCCAGGCTAGCAAAAAATACATTGCATCCAATACATTCATGAGAAAAGCAAATTATTTATTCATTCATTTTCGCAATAATTGATAACATTCAGCAAAATAAGCTTATTTGAATATTATTCAACAAAACTTATGTATGTGCACGCATTACGAGATTGCAAACTGATATGTGTGACGTACAATCGTCCAATTATTCAAATATACAGTAGAATCATAATCATTATCTAGATTTGCTTAATAAGCTTAGATACCTGTACCTTACATTATTACATTGTTACAGTACATTTAAATTATTCACTTACGTAAAAAAAATCTCAAATGCACAATCACAACATTTTGATCGTCAAAATGGTTGCCTATGCATTGTCATTTATAATCCTATGGTACAAACTTCAGTATTTTGCAGAAAACTTTAAGTATTATATTGATGATCACACAACAGTTCAATAACAGGAAGATGAAAATGTTCGAATAGCAGCGTTCCTTTTTAAACATGGCAAAATGTATGTAAAAGCCGTCTAATTTATGGTAAATTATCTTCGGCGGGAGGAACCTATATCTGATTCCAATTCGAGAGCCACGAAATTTGAAACAAATTAATTGGATATCAGATGATGCCATGTTTTATAGACAATTAAAATATTTTTTCTTTTATTTTTGCGATTTCATGAATTAGCTTCAACCTTATATAAATAATTTCGTGAAAAGATAGACTTATAACTAATCCAGTGCGTAGTGTAATTCACTTAAACTTAATAATATGAAGTGAAAAGAGTAGACATCTCACCTGAAAACTCCGGCAATTGACAGATATCAATCATCGAAAACATTTTGTTGTACTGCATTAGACTATTTTTCTTGTCAGAGATCACGAGATGAAAGTTCGAAGCCTTGGTTTTCAGCGACTAATGTAGGAGATAAAAGTCAAGTCACTAGAATATGAGGTGAACCAATATCGCAAGAGGTTTTGTAAGATGATAAAGGCAAAAGCTTAGTCCCGTCAACTGCTGGTCTTCAACTTGAAAATAGAAATAAATGATCTGTGAATTGATTGTGGAGGTCGAATATGGGTGGTGGATTTAAGTTCCTCCAAATGTCGAAAGGAAATGTGCTCGAGGCGTCGTTTAAGAAAGTTTGGTCTAAGTCGTAGACTTATCCGCTAAAACCGTATATCGCAAAACATGAATCACGTTCGAAAATGCCGCAGTGCGAGTAACATGAATGAAATGAAGGACTGCTTGCACGTTTCCTCTCGCTGTCATGGTGATTATCGATAGTGACGCGTTGATTGAAGGTCATTCGCCCAGGCGGTAGTAGGGAAATAATCTGTGCGCAGTTCTCCTCTATTCTCGAAATGAAATACGAGGGCTGCACTTAACTTGACGTGAACCGGCCAACGCTGGGATGCGTTATTAAATCATCGAAAGACAGACTCATTCCATGCATCGAGTACGGGCAACGAATGAATCCGAAAAAGAGATCCGTTGAATTATGATTAATTGAAGTTATTGCAATTGTAGGCCTATTCTATTCCAACTCGCAATCGCAATATTGCGGAGTTCATCAAATGTCATGCGATAAACATGAATCCTAGTAAACAAGAAATGCACCTCGTTGGTAGAAATTAGTGATGAATTTTTACATTATGTTGTTATCGAAGATACCTCGATTTTTAGATAAAAACAAAGCAGAAAACAGATTGATGGGAGAATAATAAATAGAAGAAGAAAAAGAAGAGCTGATAAGGAAACAGAAGAATAAAAGGAAGATAAATTGAGAGAAATGAGAGGACAGAGTAGAGGAGGAATAATGAGAAGATCAAGAGAAAGGAGAGAGGATAAAAAGAAGACAGGTGAGAAGAGATATTGAAGAAGAAGAGAAATGATGAATCTGGAACAAGAGAAGAAAATGAAGAGAAGTGGGGAGAAATCGAAGATGAGGAAGAAAAGAATGTAAGTCTTTAGGAGAGATTAATAGAAATAGGGAGAAAAGAGAAGAGGAAGAAGAAGAAAAATTATGAATGAGATCTAATGCTATGACAGAGAATCATTATCGAGAAGAAAAAGTATCAAGAAAAGCGTGGAGATAGAATATTAAGTTGAGTGAGAGATCGAGAGTGTTCGAGAATGGAAATTAAAAAAAGACAGTCCCAAAAACCTTAGTGCAATTAAGTGGAATTTATTCATCGATGAGGCGTAAACGTTTATAATTTCATGGACTCATCGTGGTTGTGGCGCATGTGAGCATGTGAGGGTGGGTCAATAGTGGACGTTGTAATGTCACAGTGACGTCATAGACAGGCGTCATTCTGACGTCTTTGATGTGGAGTCACTGCGACATCCCGTTCTGGTTCATAGACTCGTCCGAGACACGCATGATGAATCAATGGGACTGTTCGCATAGACGTCACAATGTTTACTGGGGTGAGATCCACTCCTACCCACAAACATTTCACTTAAACCGAACCGACAAAGGAACCTGATGCTGCTATTCAAGCAACAGCTGAAGAGGTGTGTTATTCATAAGAACTAACGTTGAATGAATGGAGGGAGAGAGCAAAGTCTAAATTGAAAATAAGTAGGACAACACACCTGATTAATGAAAGCGTAAGTGATCTTTGTATGTCCTCCCTAATACTGTTTAACTATCCTGGTCACTTGTTTCCTTTGTATATGTGGACAAATCGGTGAGCCGGTTCGATAGAAGTGTAAGCGGTGGCGAGCGAGGGTGAGTGTATTCAAATATTGAGGGTGTGTGAGTTTTCCTTTAGCTTTGCTTCATGTGTACATTTTGCGACATCTAGCATTGTTATGGAGTGAAAGCCAGGATAGAGTGCAAAATGTAGAATGGAAAGATGCTGCTGATGACTCAAAGAACGATTACAATCGATCAAGTTTCACGTTGTAAATTTCTCAAGGCAATGAACTACTACAATTCTTCCACCGGTGAAAATTTCGTAATAATGCATAAACCATCCAGATTTTTGAAAGAACTAATTTGCAGAAAAGCGAAGTGAAAGTGGGAAATATGAGTGAAAACGACAAGCATTCACTACCATGAGCGCTTCAGAGGGATCGGCAGTTCAGATAAAAAACACGCATATTGTAAGGAGCGACTTTTGGGACAGTCGCCAAAGAATTCATTTTTCCGAGTTTTTACGTGTGAATCGAGCTTATTGCAATGGCTTTCGACAGAAGAGATACAAAGCAATCCCAATAACAAGCACCTATCCCCATCACCCCATCGAAGAAAACCTATTAATTTTTGCGTGTCAATAAATCGGCGTGAGCATATTTCAGATGAGACAGGGTCGATAGAAAAGTATCAGTATTTTTGAATTTTTAACATTGAGAAAATGACGCCCGCGAGCTCGGAAGCCAGCACTTATTTAAGCATGGGTAGTGCTCTGTCAGTTGGGTATGTCAAATTTCATATTCTCAAGCGCAAGATGAATTTTTTTATAGATTCTAATTGTCTGTCATAGCTTTGCTATCCGCCAAGTTTAAGAATCACAAATCTGCAGAAGAGTTTCAATTGTTTTGTAAAATGGTAGACGCCGTCTCGCAACAGAGTGCCATCATCTTTTCTTGTGGACAGGAAGGCAATGCATCCTCCAATATTGCTGAACGAACTTCAATTGTCTGTGGTGAAAAGCCTTGAGAGCGAAACCACTGGCTAATGAGTGGGTGTCCCAGGTTCAAAGATGGACGATCTTCCTCCTCTAATAACACCTCCACATCTGAATACCTAGTCCTGGGCCAGTGACTCGTGTACTCATGAGAACACGTGGCAAAGTGAAAGACTGTGGCCCCCATAGACCTTCATGACCGACGCGTTACAATACGTGAAATATCTTAATAGGGACAGAACAATTCACGAGTTCGACACAGATCATATCATCATGAACTGGACATGCGGAAGAGTTGACGGCTTGGCATGGTTGCCCAGACACCTTAGTGAAGAAACAAAAGAGGAAGCGGCTTGAGGATGACCGTGCCTTGTAGACGAGAGCTGAAAGTGAAGGAGAAGCATGTTTTGGTCGCGGGACCTCGTAGCGATGGACGAAAATGGCTTGCCGGTATTTCATGCCAGAGACGAAGATCAGTCAAGAATGTGGTGTTCTCGGGAGATCGCTTCACCTTTGAAGGCAATAGACTGTTCCTATCCTAGTCAAGAGGTTATGATTTCAAGTGTTTATCAGGGAGCGAAGATGGATTGATCTGGTGAGCTACACCTACTGCAGTGCGCGACCATCAACACTGAATAGCTGTTCTGCAAAGCGAGGTGAAGCGAAGATTATATGTATGGCCCAGCACTCTTGTTGTGGGTTTGGGGGGGGGTATGTGGGGGGGGGTTTTTGGGGGTAGTGGTTGTTGGGGGGGGGGGGGGGGGGGGTGGGTTTTGGGGGGTTTTGGGGGTGTCGGGGGGGGGTGGTGGGGGGGTGGTTTGGGGGGGGCACTGGGTTGGGGTGTTGGGGTGGGGTGGGGGGGGGTTGGAGCGGTGGGTGGGCAAATGTCGGTTTACATAGGGATTATTAATAAAGGTGTGAATATAAATGTTATATCGCAGGGAATGGGGGTATGGTGGGGATGATCTAATTAGAATTAGTTAATTTGTTTAATTTATGTGGTTTTATGAATTGAAAATTGTTTAATTATAGAGATTAGGTGGGTTGTGGTTTGGGTTTTCGAAGGTGGGTGGGGGGGTGGGGGTGGGGTGGGCTGAGATATGTGTGGGGTGGTGTGTTGGTGGGGTGGGATTGATGGGTTTATCTTAGCCATGGTGAGGTGGTGGGACAATAATTGACTTGGGGGGGGTGTGGTGGTTTCTCACGCGGGTTGGGGGGGGGGGTGGGCTGGTGGTGGTAAAGATGGGGTGGTCAGCGTCCCCCCCACCTGTGGGCGGGTTTGGGGGCGGTGGTTTGAGTTTGGGGTGTGTTGTTTAGGTGGGGGCATTGGGGGGGTTGTTGTTTGATTTATGGTTGGGGTGTCTTTGTGGGGGGGTGATGGTGAGGGTGTGGGTGGTGGGGTGTTTTTGGGTGGAGTCTTGTTGGGAGTGGTGGGGTAACTCGGGGGGGGGGGGTGAGTGGTTGTGGGTTTGGCGGAGGCTGGGGGGCACTGGGGGGTTGCGTGGTTAAGGGGTTGGGGGGGACGGGGGGGGGTTGGCGTGGGGGTACGAGGTGGGGGGGGTGGGGGGGGGGTGTGGGGTAGGTGGTTTTACCCCGGTCAACCCACGGGGGTGGGGGGTGGTTGGGATGGTTTGGTATGGTTGGGGGTGTGACGGGGGGGGAGTGGAGGGGGGGGTGGGGGGGGGGTGTTGGGGGAGGGGGGGTTGGGGGGGTGGGGGGTGGGTGTGGGTGTAAGGGTGGGGGGGTGTTTAGTGGTATTGGTGTTTGTGGTGTATGGGGGTTGGGGGGGAGAGGGGGTGGGGTTTGTGGGGTGGGTGATGGGGGGGGGGGGTGGGGGGGGGTGGTTGGGTGATGTTTGTGGGGTGGATAGGGGGTGGTGGGGTGGGGGAGGGTGGGGGATGTGTTTGGTTTTTGGTGGTAGGGTGTGTGGGGGGGGTAGGTTTGGGGGGACAATAAACGGTGGGGGTTAATGGGGGAGGGGTGGTGGGGGTTGACGGGTGGGGTGGGTAGGGGTTGGGGGGTAGGTGGGGTGGGTGTGAAGTGGTGGGGTTGTTTTGGTGTTAGGGGGGTAAGCCCCCCTGTCCGCTAGCGGTGTGGAGTGGGGGTGGTGGTTGGTGGGGGGGGTTTGGGTGGGAGTTGACAGTATGGGGTGGTTTGTTGGGGGGGGTGGTGGTGGGGGGGGGTGTGTTGTTTGAGTTTGGGTGTGGTGGGGGGGGGGGGGTCCCCTTGCGCAACCACCTCAAGAATTGAAGACGTGGGAAGCTTTCCATGAAGCCAATCTTCCAAATGGACAACGCCTACGCCGCATAACCGCTGCGCGGAACTAAGGATTTGCTGGAGAATCAGGCTGGGATTTTGCCACATCCCCCTATTCGCCAGACTTGGCCCCATCAGACTTCCAGCTTCATTCCCTCGCTTGAAGGAATCCTGAGAGAAGAAGATTCTCCTCTTGGATGAATGAATGAAGCGGTAGTTATCAATCAAGGTGACGCCGTTCCCTATAAAGTCGTGGAGGAAGTGTGTATCGCGTGCAGAGACTATATTGAGAAATTGCTGAGACATTGAGTAATTGTATGTTAGTTTGCATGAAATTACACTGTTACTAGAATTGGGAGTTTTTCATTTTACTGTTCTCCTATCCGGGAACTTTTCTCAACCACCTCTACAAACGACGGATGATTCCAACGTCCTCAAGTCTACGCATGACATCGAATGCTCGGACCCGTGAATGGTGAATTCGGATCCGCTCCATTGGCTGTGCTGTTTGCGACGTGGAAAGATGAAACATGCAGACTATTGTAAAAGAATTGACATTTTTACAAGATGTCTAATAACATCGCCGAACTCCTTTGGTCTTTCGCAATTCTTTCAGTGTCGATATTAGCATCAAAAGGCAACAAATCATTGAGAAGAAAAAAAGCATGAACAGCAGATGACCCATAATGGTAATCTCAAACATGGACGGTCTCCATAAACGGAGGCTCTTTGATATCAGCCTAGATTACGAAAAACGTCATGTATTTTCTCTAATTCAAAATTGCCTGTTTACTTACGGCGACAAGCGAACAGAAGAACTTTCTTTGATTATATTAGAAGAGGATAGCCGTTTTGGTATCCGAAAACTCCAAAATCGACTCTCTCCACGTAATCAAAAAAAGAGCAATCACGAGGATTATTTCATCAAAGATCAGAATGATCGTGGATGATCATCTAGTGTCTTGCGAGACTATATGCAAAAATTTGACAAGAATACACTAAGAAGGAAAATTTCTATCCTCATCGTTGATATCAACTATCCTCCGGAGTGTGACCTGAAATGCTTCATTCATCCTCACGCTGCGGCAGCCCACTAGAAGCTGTCCGCATAAATTCATTAAAGATTCAAAAAGCTATTGAGAAGTATCGCAGTCTGTAGGATTTAAATCCCGCTTCTTTCAACGTCATATGTCAGCTACTAAAACAAACAGTTGATACCAACAGCAAATCTCAATCCTTTTGCTAGACGTGAAAGCTAGCTGAAACCGATTCTCGATCGCTGGAATCATCTCTCCCATCTGGTGACCAATCACTTGTCATCTGAAATTGGTCATCCAGATCCATACAACTTTGCTTTCTTCACACCAAGCGCCGCCCCAACCAATTCCAATCTGCTAGCCTACATGATACATTCAAACAGTGACCTAAACAACATTGCGCATTGCTACGTCCAAACGAAACGAATCGATTCAACAATTTCCGATTTTGTTCTTGGTGCTATCATCAGCAGCTACGAACTTATAATCAAAACGACAGCAATATTTGCAATTCTTCGCGTTGTCCAATCTTAAACATACGTTGATCCTGTGCAAGAAAGCTGAACGGTATCGTCATATGTTTCAGGCAAGAATAGGCACATACACGTGGAAATCTGTTTGGTGAGATCAAATCATACGACTTAAATATTTAACGGTGAACGGCTATTGATTATGCTGAGAAGTGTTTTCTGTCACGACATCACAGTTGCAGTCTAATTGTATTTTTATTGAAACATCGAGGTGGCATGTAGACTGTCACTGCACGTAGTTCCAGCCTCGTCGCATTGCAATGTACCCTGTACTTTTCTAGTTAAGACCATGATATAAATGTCGATCATTTACAAAACCTGCTAAAAGAATGTTCTCCACTTGAATCAAAATCTCAACTTAAATGTTTGCCGAGACAGATGTGACAGACGCTCATAGTCCCAAACACATTCCTACAACGGATAAAACCACAGAAAAGCTTTCAACCAATGATCAATGTTTTCTTTTTAGTATCCGAGTATTGTTTGGATTAACACGCTACTTAGAACACATCTAGCAATGAAAAACACATAATAGCCGCGCGTCAAGCCATTAGCATCCCCAGTGGCTCACTTAGCCCACGTTGAGCGGAGAATCGATACTCCTGAATGGCAAAAATACACTGCCATACTCTATCATGCATATATATGAAATCACAGATGAAGAAGCGCACGTCTGTAGAATTTGTAAATAGCAATAAAGTGTTAGGCAGGTAGATTGACTTTTTTAGTGATGTAATTATTTTGGGTTTGTTAAGTAACGTAGACTTAATCACGTAGACTAATAAAAATGCGAATTGAAAAGGTTGGTAAAAGAAGCATATGTGCGGGAGCATTGTAGCGGTGACTGGTGGATGCCTCTTATCATAAGATGCGCTCTAGTACATTTGAACTAGTCCATTACAACCTGCAGGAGCTTAGAATTGTCCAGGTCATAGACCAATCCCACAAGACTTTGCGTTCATCTTCAGATGTATCAGCATGACCAAAGAAAACTATAAATCAGGTATCTGTCATCGCCTCTGTCTTCGCACTGTTCAATACCTTCCTGTGAACAATGACATCAATTTAAACCGCGATGCAATTTTACAATGAGTTTCGTAGCATCTCAGATTGAGCAACTGTCAACAGAGTCCTAAGCAGCCAACTACTATTTATAAACGCGCAAGGCGTGTAGTCCTGAACCTGCTGAATAATCGTTCCAGAGCGAACTCGCCCATTGACCGATCAATCTGGATCAAGCTCATCAACAACGGGTGGTCGATGAGAAAACGGAAGGCTCCTCCTAATGCCGGAAGGACCAGATTTCCTCGGCTTGCCGGTAGTGCACATTCCGTCAGGAGCATTTCAAAGCAGCTTTCCCCGCACGCCCATTCATAGTGGATCTGGCGCAGCTTTGAGAAAAGCTCAGCAACAAACTATAGAAAATCACATAAAAGCAAAGACTGGCCACCTTGTCTATGCCGAAACTAGCTTACGAGTATGAGTCAACTTACAATGTTCATAAATTAAGCTTATAAATGCTAACCAATGACCATTACTTTTCTTTGCGAATTTGCACTTATTGATCTAATCTTCAAACGATATAGCAAAGTAATGCTTATAATCGAAAAACATGTAATTTCCGCCTTTATTTCTTGAAGACCATTAGCCATTTTGGTTTATTTTGTCATCAGTCAAAGATATTATTTAAGTCCTATACTGCTCCCAATTTTTAAAACTCCTTGATTTTCTTCCCGAGTTATACACACTCCTGAATTTGTGAAAGTAACGAATAAGATTGTCTCAGCGAGACGTATCGCATGAGGTTTCTGGAACTAGGGTGCCAACATACTTGACCCGGAAAAAATCAGTCTGTAACGAAGATTACGTAGGTTGGTGCCCTAATTTAATGAGGGAACTGAAATGATAGATTTCAGGACAATAGGCCATGCTATGTTTCACAAGATTCCAGATTGTCATGAGACTTGACTTCTTCTAGAAAATGTAGAAAACCGGCGGCAATCTCCCATGTTCCGCCGCATCTCTCACAGTATGTCATTGCCCTTTCATCCTCGATATCAAATTGACTTGGACATAGTAATACAATCCATTTGCCGGCTAGTCGGGAACACCACTCACTCGAATGTACACCCAAAATAGGAAAATGCGAAGCGAACTAGCCGAACTGACCTATGCAGGCTGGAATCATGTGGCCTGTGAAAAGCATCAGATGACCGAGAGACAAGTGACTGACCGAGAGATGACATTCGAACTTATTCGATCTCATGAAGGGGTAATTTGAAAAGGAAATCGACCAATTAAGCTAGGACTAAAACAGGAAGATCTTAACATCATTCAGGTGTGAACAACACTAAATCCTGCGACAGGGAAACTGAGCGATAGCAATTTTTGCTTTTTTCTTCTTGATGCCATGTTACCAACGCTACCTGTTTCTAAGCCCCCCTCCCCCCCCCCCAAAAAACAATTAGACTCAATAAACAAGAATCCGATATAATAATAGGCCTATATATCGACACGCACCTTTTCTTGCTTCGTCTCTCTTGGGCAGTGTTTTCGGAATTCCCCCTCATTTTCTTCGTCTCCTAATGTTTTTACTGAGAAATTTTTGTCGAAGCAAACTTGTTTCCGTTACTAAAGAGACTTCAAATAACACTAAAAATGACCGAAATATATGTTGTACAAAAATAACGCGACATCCGAGTACATATCGGATCCAGGCTTTTCGCGCGAGGAGGGGGATTGACAAAATAAAAAAAAAAGTGCGATCAATGTACAATGTTACATGTGCGGTGTAAGTCACTAACGCATCTCTACGCATTGTGTGCAAGTTGCTGTCCCTACACAAGTACAATCAAAATATGAAAACAGAAGCGTCAAGAAAAGCCTGATATTGATCTATGGTTTCTTCACTTCATTGCATGTCGAAAACTTCATTTTTTAATACCTTTCCCATCATGCCTCACTTAGACACAAAAATGTGAAAATAAAAGTCACTTGAAGTAAGCACTAGTATCTGGCAGTGGATTTTATGGAATAATTTGTTCATAGGATGGGCGCATCAGTTTTTCACAAGTTCCTCTCGGATGAGTAAATTTTACAATTTAATCAAAAATGCCGGATAGATTACTCTGATGCTTTCCGATCATATTTACGATTGTTGTTCACACCACACAACCACGCATATCCATATGATCGAATAACAATTCCAAAATTTGTTCGATCACATTGGGACCGGAGAGTACCTCACAACCCTGCAAAGACGACATTGTCATTTTTCACTTACTGAGCACAGTCCTGACTACGCAACAAGAGAGTAACTAGGTGCTTTGCAGGGCGTGAGAGTGAGGAGGGAGTCCAACAAATTTTGGAATTAATTCTTTTAGCAGGGAGGGAATTCGTGGTTGTTTGGTTGTGAACAAAGTGTTGTTTGGCGTCGGGACGTAGCAATAATTGAAAAAATCAGGACATGTCGTTGATTTCTTTTATGTTTATGCTACAGTATCGAGTATTGTAGGGCTGGGAGAACTCCAGTTAGTTGAGCCGAAAATCTCGAATGCTCTTGGAAAAGGAATACGTGGTTTTTGGTATATCAAAATCGGGATATGACATGAAAGCAAGCAGTTAATCTCCAGGGAAAGTTTTGATTATAAATTTTGCCCTGACCGAGAAGAAATTTTGAAAGCTGATGTGATAGACAATTCCTAGATCATTTATTATCGATGAGGCATGGAAAATCCGGATTGAAAAAATTATTTCTAAAAACTATTGCCAGATCTACTGCTAACTTCAGTTTCTTGAAAATAATTATTTGCCACTGCAAAACCATTGTTCTTGAATAATTCAAATCCCCCGCAACATCCTTTTCCTTTTTCCACAATGTTTGCTTGTAGAGTATGGTTGGGCTTCCCTATCGATATCACTCACTCAATCGCCACTCGATTGACAGACAGGATTTCCCTCATGAGCCGCTCAATAAAAAATTTCGGTTGGAAAACTGAACGCTTCTGTGTAATAAACGACCATACATGGGAAAATACTGTGTAATACCGGTATTCAAATATTCAAAACTTGCTTATTTTAGTATGTTAACCTTTGTAACAACTTATTTGTCCCTGATTCCGAACATTTAAGTTACTCGACAAAGACATCGAATGATTTCTACTTCGAAGGATAGGAGCTACTATTGATATTTGTGCTGAATCACAGATATCCTTATTTCCAAATTTCACACGTCTCATATCTACCACTGTTTTTTGGCACGATTGTCAGTCTACCAATCATTCTCGAGATGGTGCACAAGAGGATGCGCCTTCGGATGTCTGAAGCCATAAAAACGGACTCTCTGATTCTGAGGAATTTTGGAGAATTGAGAGTACCAATATCCAACCAGGATGAGCTGTCTAGTGTTGGGTAGGATGTCCTCATCATCAATTGCTGAGATTCCACCACTATGTCATGTATTAAAGGATTTCAGTAACAAAAGTGACTTAAAGATGAGAGGTTGCGTTGTGAAATAACTGACTGTTCCAGGCCTTTAAGTGAATCCATGGACGTGATTTTTCCTTTCATAATACGAAGCTGCAGGCCTTGTTCATAATAAAATTCACAGAAATCAATACTAGTACATTGCAAATGGTAATTGCTGAAGCCCCTAAGCCATTTCCGGCTGGTTATAAACAACAAAGCAAAGTTCAGAATACAAAATTGATAAAAGGTAACAAACACCTTCCATAACACTGAAATACAGAGGGTAGTAGAACCAAACTTCATACAGCACTTAACCCATCACCCATGTATAAGCGCAATACAAAAATGAGACCTGAAGTCCTGCAACCAAAAAAACACGCTCATGGAAACTACATTCTCATTAAAATTAATTCAATTTTCATGATCAACCAAATTCCAATCATAAAACAAGCATAGCATTCATTTATTTTCTGTAGCATATACCAAAGGCGGAAGCACGCGTGATCTTTCTTCGCCTGGAATTATGTAATTTTCACTAGAATCCTATAATGGCTATGCCCACTCGATCAACCACCTTGTATTATTCGCTCTGCATAAATTGATGAAATATTGTTATGATATATTACCTTGCATTCATTTCTAGCTCTGGCTTAATCACGGTGCTCATATATCTTTCCTGGCTGAATTCTTGCATAATAACCTGTATCACCGGGCGTGGTTGGGGAAGTGTTGTTTTAAAAACTCAGATAGAATTAGTGACAGAAGATACTATTATTGACCGGTTATAGAACTGTAACAATCTCAATTATCATGTATTAACCGACATTTTATGATAACGTCTTATCATTTTTCGAGAATCGGTTATTTCCGCGATGTTACCGTTGTTCGAGTAGAGAAAATATGCTGGAAGTTGCTACGACAAATTCTCCTTAACTAGGTGAACAGCAATACTTCAATTACAAAAAACCAAATCTTATATTTGAAGTTGTATTTTGAATGCGAAGGAGTTTGAATTTTGAAATCCACTTATCTGTACAAACCAGGCTTTCGTCGGAGGGGGGACGCTTGAAACGGAGTTCCTACCTACCCTTGTTTTGGAGGCGGCATAGGAAAGCCAAAGTGCCCGCTCAAACGTGATCATTCTGTACCAGATGGTACAGTACAGAAGTGTTATTTCTGACATTTCTGAAAATCCTAAATTCATTTGTTATAGGAGAATTTCTATGACGGCTTTGTTTCAACAATGCTACAGTTTGTGTAAATAGGATAATTATCCAAAGATGACGTCTAGTTTCATCCTCACTGAAAGTGTGAAAGGAGACCTAATAGCAGCTATTTCCTCCAATATCAAGAATTCATCACAGCCTTGTTGCACATCTCCCAACAGACGACCAAACTTCCTATTTGCAAAGTTGCAGTCATGCCCGGGTTCATTTGAGATTTCAATTAGTAAGTTATTGAAATTTCTCGACGGGCATTCATTAGACTATTATGGCTTATGTTTCATAAAGTTTTGGTCTCGTTTTAACTATTTGTTCCCTGACATTAAATCGTTTTTTTATATTTGAGGATGCTAAATTTCAGACCGTGAAATCAATAACACGATCCATTTCTGTTCAATATCAAGTCAACTAAACAAGCAATTTTCCTGAAGTATTATGAAGGGTTGGTCGTAGGAAAACACTTTCATAGTGAGAGGAATTTCATCAGTTAGTAGAAAAGATGAATTGTCAAAAGTTTCTAATATCTATTTTTAGGACTAAAGGATTTTGCTCCCAAATGAGGTGCGGATTAGGCGAAAATTTACTGCGACCTAACTCTATGTTCATTACTTTTTATCGGCAATAGACAGCTCGAGCTAATTAAAAAACGATTGATGATGCAACGCTTGATATGTTTCTTAGAATTATGAACTGTTCTGCAAAATATCTTCTCTTGGTATTATACAAGACCTCATGCTCTGCTGGAAAAGCGATTTAAATAAAATTTTTTTTCCAAAGAGCTGAATAAAAAGCAGCGTGTAAAGTGACAGTAGGTCTACTGTGTTAATGCTGCGCAAAAGTTCAACTGTAAACAGTTTTGGTTTTGTTTTGTATAATAATGATAAAATCGGAATCTTTACATATCGAAGGGCAAAATTTATAGTATCATGATTAAAGAAGCGAGAAGCTTAATCGCCGATGGGTGATACGATAGTCAGATAGGAACCATCAAATATATATTCGTACAAAAATAGCTGCGTTTAAAAAGCAGGATCGATTCACCGCGATTAACTGAAAGCAATGAGTAACATATATGCCTTGGCTACATGAAAATCATATGCGAAGACAAGCGTTACTCAACTAACTTTGAAGAGTGGAGGTTTAGGGAAATCACCCCTTTTAGCCTATAGGAGGGATGTAGGGGGAGGACGGGGAGAGGGTCGGAGGGAGGGGAAGCGGCGAGTGGTGAGGGAGGAGGGATTGGGCGAGGCGATGGGCGAGGGGGGCAGGGGGGGAGAGGCCGGTCGGGGGGCCGGGTGGTGGGGCTGCGTGGGGTACAGGCGTAGGGGCGCTGGCTTGTAGACCTATGGTGGCATGATGATCAAAACATAATTGCGAGTACACGTATATGGAAAAGACATGCACCGGTAAAAATGGTGCCAGGCTACGGGCATGGTGTAGAGCTGGAGGGTGGCGAGCGACTGAGGTAGGCGTATATAAGGTCTGAAAGTTAATCTGACGCCCGCAGATAGAATGCACGCACTGTCGTGCGACTAATAAGTAATAACTCTCGGTTCTTCCATACTTACATAAACTTTCGATCACAGAATAATGCAGGCCAACGCCGAATATTTCAAATTTTTTTTAATTTAAATTTGTTGTGCCTTGGTTTCGAAGAACTTCGCTAGCGATTTATCATTTTCTCAAGCGATAGCAATTAGCGTTAGAAAATCCGATTCCAATAGCTTTCTGCCAGTTGCTTTAGATGAACTTCACCCGATCATGAAACCAAAGACAGATTTGCGTAGGTTTTAATTCGCTCAAAGACTGCTGATTTTTAGCGTATTAAAGATTTAATTATGTTAACAACACATTCTCCTCAACAATTCATATGTACTACACCAATTCCCTTTGATATCAATTGCTTTTTTTTTAAAGCCATGACAATGCGTCAAGAGCCATTAACTACTTCGACTTGATTCTCCATGAGCGGAATCTGCTATCAATCATTATGAGAAGAAACAATCGTAACATTAGTTTTGATCAATCATAAGTCACTACACAGTTTTAACGGTCAAAAATATTGACAAACATGTTATAAAACATTAATAAATGCCAATGATTGGTATGCTCGATGAAGAGAAAAGAAGGAGACCTCATGTTAATGTGCTGACTATTCCATCTACAAATGCAACACCTGAACGATGTGATTCGAACCACATGATTAATGAGAAGATCATTTAATAGTTATGTTTTTTGGTAGGATAATTCATAGGCGCGTGTTGAAAATGTTCTGAAAGGGTCCCTGGAATTTTCTGACGGATAAAGCCCCGAATACCCTGATCATTGGCCGCTATGGTTATATGCTTTGAGAAATTGTAGAGGGAGATGGTCAAATTTAGTAAAATCCGTTATATAATGGTCAACTTTGAGAGCTTGCTGTTGGCCGATTGCGCAGGGCATGGAGGTGGGACCTGAATTGCGGGCGCTTGGTCCATTTGAGATCATAACATTTGGTTTGTGGTATTGGTTGCGTGATTTGACCTGAATATCTTTGCTAAACTGCTTGTTTTTGTTGTGAGTCCATGAAATTGAATTCATTTTTAATGAGAATGAATGTTTCCCATGAGCGTGTTTTTTGTGCAGGACAGTCTCAATTTTACATTGCGCTATATCATAGGGTGGTGGTTAATGCTGTGTGTAGTTTGGTTCCTACAACCTTCTGGTATTTCCAGAGATTGTTTGTACCCCTTAACAATTTTGTAATCTGACTTTTGCTTGTTGAAACCACCTTGCGAACAGGATTCCATACTTAAGTCCCAACTTCTATAAAATAGCAAAGCTTGGACTACCTGAACCAGCATGGGCTTCAAACCATTTGCTTTAAACACCATGAAACCCCTCCCCCTGGATCCGTTACCCCGGCCACTTCTAGTGCTTGCTGCCGGCATCAGCCATGGTAATAGCCGGGGATCACATTGCTATTAATTTGAACATAAGATTACTATGCATGTTTCAGTCGATTTCGGTGGCAATCAGAATACAGTAAATTTATGGCATATTGATTGCACCGGCTAAATCTCCCAAACAGAAAATAAAGACTTAAGAATTAAGACGTTTAGAAAGTAAGGATTATACTAAAATAGTCTATGTGCAAGGAAACAAAAAAATGGAGGCTTTGCTGAATTGAAAGTTTTGGAAACACTAATGGCAGGAAAAAGCTTGCATTGAAAGCAACTCAAAAGTTTTGTTAATACAAATCAAACAAATCAACGAGTCAAGACCACATTCTCACAGGGTTTCGTGTGTACTTCGGGAATAGGATTCTCTTTATGACTAAAACATTTAGCAGTAACCAGAGAAATTGAAGAATATTATACGCCTTAATATTACAGAAACCTTCATCCATCTAGGAAATCATTTACAAACTACACTTATGTCAATTAGATACAGACATTTCATCATTCAAATACATTTGTCATGTGAAATCCTTGCAATCATTGAATCGATGTTGAAGTATTCTAATCATGTTCACACATAAATATAATGCACACAATCATCAAAAATATCTTCAACTAATAACAAGCGCATTATTTCCTTCATTGGAATTTATTACACGTGACTTAGTGCTTGAGAAATACAAGTCCGACGTTTTAAATTCGCGCCAAAATTTCGGGTTTGCGAGCAGCTTTAATGACCACGTAAAATCAGCTGATGACCCTTCTAGCCTAATACAGTAAAACAATCTGATTTCTATGCGTAAAACGTAGAATGAAATAGCAGATGATGACTAATGAAAACAGCAGTTGCCGATCAGTTCTTGGATAGAAGATTGATTGATCTCTTTGCGGCAGGATTGCATACAGAACTCAGAATTGCACTTGCATTAGAGTGTCGTGAGGCGCCCGACGGAGTTTGTCGCTTAATTGATTCGATATGTATTGTGAACGGCAAGCGCAGATAACTTGCTGAATGAT
>CAJQUW010013568.1:107500-114012 GCA_907163375.1 Prostheceraeus crozeri | reverse complement strand
GGGGGGGGGGGGGGGGGGGGGGGGGGGGGGGGGGGGGGGGGGGGGGGGGGGGTGGGGGGGGGGGGGGTGGGGGGGGGGGGGGGGGGGTGGGGGGGGGGTGGGGGGGGGGGGGGGGGGGGGGGGGGGGGTGGGGGGGGGGGGGGGGGGGGGGGGGGGGGGGGGGGGGTGGGGGGGGGGGGGGGGGGGGGGGGGGGGGGGGGGGGTGGGGGGGGGGGGGGGGGGGGGGGGGGGGGGGGGGGGGGGGGGTGGGGGGGGGGGGGGGGGTGGGGGGGGGGGGGGGGGGGGGGGGGGGGGGGGGGGGGGGGGGGGGGGGGGGGGGTGGGGGGGGGGGGGGGGGGGGGGGGGGGGGGTGGGGGGGGGGGGGGGGGGGGGGGGGGGGGGGGGGGGGGGGGGGGGGGGGTGGGGGGGGGGGGGGGGGGGGGGGGGGGGGGGGGTGGGGGGGGGGGGGGGGGGGGGGGGGGGGGGGGGGGTGGGGGGGGGGGGGGGGGGGGGGGGGGGGGGGGGGGGGGGTGGGGGGGGGGGGGGGGGGGGGGGGGGGGGGGGGGGGGGGGGGGTGGGGGGGGGGGGGGGGGGGGGGGGGTGGGGGGGGGGGGGGGGGGGGGGGTGGGGGGGGGGGGGGGGGGGGGGGGGGGGGGGGGGGGGGGGGGGGGGGGGGTGGGGGGGGGGGGGGGGGGGGGGGGGGGGGGGGGGGGGGGGGGGGGGGGGGGGGGGGGGGGGGGGGGGGGGGGGGGGGGGGGGGGGGGGGGGGGGGGGGGGGGGGTGGGGGGGGGGGGGGGGGGGGGGGGGGGGGGGGGGGGGGGGGGGGGGGGGGGGGGGGGGGGGTGGGGGGGGGGGGGGGGGGGGGGGGGGGGGGGGGGGGGGTGGGGGGGGGGGGGGGGGGGGGGGGGGGGGGGGGGGGGGGTGGGGGGGGGGGGGGGGGGGGGGGGGGGGGGGGGGGGGGGGGGGGGGGGGGGTGGGGGGGGGGGGGGGGGGGGGGGGGGGGGGGGGGGGGGGGGGGGGGGGGGGGGGGGGGGGGGGGGGGGGGGGTGGGGGGGGGGGGGGGGGGGGGGGGGGGTGGGGGGGGGGGGGGGGGGGGGGGGGGGGGGGGGGGGGGTGGGGGGGGGGGGGGGGGGGGGGGGGGGGGGGGGGGGGGTGGGGGGGGGGGGGGGGGGGGGGGGGGGGGGGGGGGGGGGGGGGGGGGGGGGGGGGGGGGGGGGGGGGGGGGGGGGGGGGGGGGGGGGGGGGGGGGGGTGGGGGGGGGGGGGGGGGGGGGGGGGGGGGGGGGGTGGGGGGGGGGGGGGGGGGGGGGGGGGGGGGGGGGGGGGGGGGGGGGGGGGGGGGGGGGGGGGGGGGGGGGGGGGGGTGGGGGGGGGGGGGGGGGGGGGGGGGGGGGGGGGGGGGGGGGGGGGGTGGGGGGGGGGGGGGGGGGGGGGGGGGGGGGGGGGGGGGGGGGGGGGGGGGGGGGGGTGGGGGGGGGGGGGGGGGGGGGGGGGGGGGGGGGGGGGGGGGGGGGGGGGGGGGGGGGGGGGGGGGGGGGGGGGGGTGGGGGGGGGGGGGGGGGGGGGTGGGGGGGGGGGGGGGGGGGGGGGGGGGGGGGGGGGGGGGGTGGGGGGGGGGGGGGGGGGGGGGGGGGGGGTGGGGGGGGGGGGGGGGGGGGGGGGGGGGGGGGGGTGGGGGGGGGGGGGGGGGTGGGGGGGGGGGGGGGGGGGGGTGGGGGGGGGGGGGGGGGGGGGGGGGGGGGGGGGGGGGGGGGGGGGGGGGGGGGGGTGGGGGGGGGGGGGGGGGGGGGGTGGGGGGGGGGGGGGGGGGGGGGGGGGGGTGGGGGGGGGGGGGGGGGGGGGGGGGGGGGGGGGGGGTGGGGGGGGGGGGGGGGGGGGGGGGGTGGGGGGGGGGGGGGGGGGGGGGGGGGGGGGGGGTGGGGGGGGGGGGGGGGGGGGGTGGGGGGGGGGGGGGGGGGGGGGGGGGGGGGGGGGGGGGGGTGGGGGGGGGGGGGGGGGGGGGGGGGGGGTGGGGGGGGGGGGGGGGGGGGGGGGGGGGGGGGGGGGGGGGGGGTGGGGGGGGGGGGGGGGGGGGGGGGTGGGGGGGGGGGGGGGGGGGGGGGGGGGGGGGGGGGGGGGGGTGGGGGGGGGGGGGGGGGGGGGGGTGGGGGGGGGGGGGGGGGGGGGGGGGGGGGGGGGGGGGGGGGGGGGGGGGGGGGGGGGGGGGGGGGGGGGGGGTGGGGGGGGGGGGGGGGGGGGGGGGGGGGGGGTGGGGGGGGGGGGGGGGGGGGGGGGGGGGGTGGGGGGGGGGGGGGGGGGGGGGGGGGGGGGGGGGGGGGGGGGGGGGGGGTGGGGGGGGGGGGGGGGGGTGGGGGGGGGGGGGGGGGGGGGGGGGGGGGGGGGTGGGGGGGGGGGGGGGGGGGGGGGGGGGGGTGGGGGGGGGGGGGGGGGGGGGGTGGGGGGGGGGGGGGGGGGGGGGGGGGGGGGGGGGGGGGGGGGGGGGGGGGGGGGGGGGGGGGGGGGGGGGGGGGGGGGGGGGGGGGGGGGGGGGGGGGGGGGGGGGGGGGGGGGGGGGGGGGGGGGGGGGGGGGGGGGGGGGGGGGGGGGGGGGGGGTTAGGGGGGGGGGGGGGGGGGGGGGGGGGGGGGGGGGGGGGGGGGGGGGGGGGGGGGGGGGGGGGGGGGGGGGGGGGGGGGGGGGGGGGGGGGGGGGGGGGGGGGGGGGGGGGGGGGTGGGGGGGGGGGGGGGGGGGGGGGTGGGGGGGGGGGGGGGGGGGGGGGGGGGGGGGGGGGGGGGGGGGGGGGGGGGGGGGGGGGGGGGGGGGGGGGGGGGGGGGGGGGGGGGGGGGGGGGGGGGGGGGGGGGGGGGGGGGGGGGGGGGGGGGGGGGGGGGGGGGGGGGGGGGGGGGGGGGGGGGGGGGGGGGGGGGGGGGGGGGGGGGGGGGGGGGGGGGGGGGGGGGGGGGGGGGGGGGGGGGGGGGGGGGGGGGGGGGGGGGGGGGGGGGGGGGGGGGGGGGGGGGGGGGGGGGGGGGGGGGGGGGGGGGGGGGGGGGGGGGGGGGGGGGGGGGGGGGGGGGGGGGGGGGGGGGGGGGGGGGGGGGGGGGGGGGGGGGGGGGGGGGGGGGGGGGGGGGGGGGGGGGGGGGGGGGGGGGGGGGGGGGGGGGGGGGGGGGGGGGGGGGGGGGGGGGGGGGGGGGGGGGGGGGGGGGGGGGGGGGGGGGGGGGGGGGGGGGGGGGGGGGGGGGGGGGGGGGGGGGGGGGGGGGGGGGGGGGGGGGGGGGGGGGGGGGGGGGGGGGGGGGGGGGGGGGGGGGGGGGGGGGGGGGGGGGGGGGGGGGGGGGGGGGGGGGGGGGGGGGGGGGGGGGGGGGGGGGGGGGGGGGGGGGGGGGGGGGGGGGGGGGGGGGGGGGGGGGGGGGGGGGGGGGGGGGGGGGGGGGGGGGGGGGGGGGGGGGGGGGGGGGGGGGGGGGGGGGGGGGGGGGGGGGGGGGGGGGGGGGGGGGGGGGGGGGGGGGGGGGGGGGGGGGGGGGGGGGGGGGGGGGGGGGGGGGGGGGGGGGGGGGGGGGGGGGGGGGGGGGGGGGGGGGGGGGGGGGGGGGGGGGGGGGGGGGGGGGGGGGGGGGGGGGGGGGGGGGGGGGGGGGGGGGGGGGGGGGGGGGGGGGGGGGGGGGGGGGGGGGGGGGGGGGGGGGGGGGGGGGGGGGGGGGGGGGGGGGGGGGGGGGGGGGGGGGGGGGGGGGGGGGGGGGGGGGGGGGGGGGGGGGGGGGGGGGGGGGGGGGGGGGGGGGGGGGGGGGGGGGGGGGGGGGGGGGGGGGGGGGGGGGGGGGGGGGGGGGGGGGGGGGGGGGGGGGGGGGGGGGGGGGGGGGGGGGGGGGGGGGGGGGGGGGGGGGGGGGGGGGGGGGGGGGGGGGGGGGGGGGGGGGGGGGGGGGGGGGGGGGGGGGGGGGGGGGGGGGGGGGGGGGGGGGGGGGGGGGGGGGGGGGGGGGGGGGGGGGGGGGGGGGGGGGGGGGGGGGGGGGGGGGGGGGGGGGGGGGGGGGGGGGGGGGGGGGGGGGGGGGGGGGGGGGGGGGGGGGGGGGGGGGGGGGGGGGGGGGGGGGGGGGGGGGGGGGGGGGGGGGGGGGGGGGGGGGGGGGGGGGGGGGGGGGGGGGGGGGGGGGGGGGGGGGGGGGGGGGGGGGGGGGGGGGGGGGGGGGGGGGGGGGGGGGGGGGGGGGGGGGGGGGGGGGGGGGGGGGGGGGGGGGGGGGGGGGGGGGGGGGGGGGGGGGGGGGGGGGGGGGGGGGGGGGGGGGGGGGGGGGGGGGGGGGGGGGGGGGGGGGGGGGGGGGGGGGGGGGGGGGGGGGGGGGGGGGGGGGGGGGGGGGGGGGGGGGGGGGGGGGGGGGGGGGGGGGGGGGGGGGGGGGGGGGGGGGGGGGGGGGGGGGGGGGGGGGGGGGGGGGGGGGGGGGGGGGGGGGGGGGGGGGGGGGGGGGGGGGGGGGGGGGGGGGGGGGGGGGGGGGGGGGGGGGGGGGGGGGGGGGGGGGGGGGGGGGGGGGGGGGGGGGGGGGGGGGGGGGGGGGGGGGGGGGGGGGGGGGGGGGGGGGGGGGGGGGGGGGGGGGGGGGGGGGGGGGGGGGGGGGGGGGGGGGGGGGGGGGGGGGGGGGGGGGGGGGGGGGGGGGGGGGGGGGGGGGGGGGGGGGGGGGGGGGGGGGGGGGGGGGGGGGGGGGGGGGGGGGGGGGGGGGGGGGGGGGGGGGGGGGGGGGGGGGGGGGGGGGGGGGGGGGGGGGGGGGGGGGGGGGGGGGGGGGGGGGGGGGGGGGGGGGGGGGGGGGGGGGGGGGGGGGGGGGGGGGGGGGGGGGGGGGGGGGGGGGGGGGGGGGGGGGGGGGGGGGGGGGGGGGGGGGGGGGGGGGGGGGGGGGGGGGGGGGGGGGGGGGGGGGGGGGGGGGGGGGGGGGGGGGGGGGGGGGGGGGGGGGGGGGGGGGGGGGGGGGGGGGGGGGGGGGGGGGGGGGGGGGGGGGGGGGGGGGGGGGGGGGGGGGGGGGGGGGGGGGGGGGGGGGGGGGGGGGGGGGGGGGGGGGGGGGGGGGGGGGGGGGGGGGGGGGGGGGGGGGGGGGGGGGGGGGGGGGGGGGGGGGGGGGGGGGGGGGGGGGGGGGGGGGGGGGGGGGGGGGGGGGGGGGGGGGGGGGGGGGGGGGGGGGGGGGGGGGGGGGGGGGGGGGGGGGGGGGGGGGGGGGGGGGGGGGGGGGGGGGGGGGGGGGGGGGGGGGGGGGGGGGGGGGGGGGGGGGGGGGGGGGGGGGGGGGGGGGGGGGGGGGGGGGGGGGGGGGGGGGGGGGGGGGGGGGGGGGGGGGGGGGGGGGGGGGGGGGGGGGGGGGGGGGGGGGGGGGGGGGGGGGGGGGGGGGGGGGGGGGGGGGGGGGGGGGGGGGGGGGGGGGGGGGGGGGGGGGGGGGGGGGGGGGGGGGGGGGGGGGGGGGGGGGGGGGGGGGGGGGGGGGGGGGGGGGGGGGGGGGGGGGGGGGGGGGGGGGGGGGGGGGGGGGGGGGGGGGGGGGGGGGGGGGGGGGGGGGGGGGGGGGGGGGGGGGGGGGGGGGGGGGGGGGGGGGGGGGGGGGGGGGGGGGGGGGGGGGGGGGGGGGGGGGGGGGGGGGGGGGGGGGGGGGGGGGGGGGGGGGGGGGGGGGGGGGGGGGGGGGGGGGGGGGGGGGGGGGGGGGGGGGGGGGGGGGGGGGGGGGGGGGGGGGGGGGGGGGGGGGGGGGGGGGGGGGGGGGGGGGGGGGGGGGGGGGGGGGGGGGGGGGGGGGGGGGGGGGGGGGGGGGGGGGGGGGGGGGGGGGGGGGGGGGGGGGGGGGGGGGGGGGGGGGGGGGGGGGGGGGGGGGGGGGGGGGGGGGGGGGGGGGGGGGGGGGGGGGGGGGGGGGGGGGGGGGGGGGGGGGGGGGGGGGGGGGGGGGGGGGGGGGGGGGGGGGGGGGGGGGGGGGGGGGGGGGGGGGGGGGGGGGGGGGGGGGGGGGGGGGGGGGGGGGGGGGGGGGGGGGGGGGGGGGGGGGGGGGGGGGGGGGGGGGGGGGGGGGGGGGGGGGGGGGGGGGGGGGGGGGGGGGGGGGGGGGGGGGGGGGGGGGGGGGGGGGGGGGGGGGGGGGGGGGGGGGGGGGGGGGGGGGGGGGGGGGGGGGGGGGGGGGGGGGGGGGGGGGGGGGGGGGGGGGGGGGGGGGGGGGGGGGGGGGGGGGGGGGGGGGGGGGGGGGGGGGGGGGGGGGGGGGGGGGGGGGGGGGGGGGGGGGGGGGGGGGGGGGGGGGGGGGGGGGGGGGGGGGGGGGGGGGGGGGGGGGGGGGGGGGGGGGGGGGGGGGGGGGGGGGGGGGGGGGGGGGGGGGGGGGGGGGGGGGGGGGGGGGGGGGGGGGGGGGGGGGGGGGGGGGGGGGGGGGGGGGGGGGGGGGGGGGGGGGGGGGGGGGGGGGGGGGGGGGGGGGGGGGGGGGGGGGGGGGGGGGGGGGGGGGGGGGGGGGGGGGGGGGGGGGGGGGGGGGGGGGGGGGGGGGGGGGGGGGGGGGGGGGGGGGGGGGGGGGGGGGGGGGGGGGGGGGGGGG